>JANTCA010027559.1:0-22231 GCA_024741275.1 Chironex yamaguchii | reverse complement strand
TCCACATAAGGAAGAACAATTCAATTAAAAATTGTAATAATTATCGCTGAGTTTGAATCGTGGGAACTGACAGAATTTCGTGTGAAGCTCAATCACTTTCCTCGTTATACTATCTGAATTTTCTCCGTATCTTTTCTACTGCTCTCAGGCTTTCACTCAGCTGTCCACACAACTTCAACAAATTTGCACGCGGCATGCATTACGTGAGTACACATGCCACATCACTGTAATTCCGCAGCCAGTTGGTAAACGTGACAACATTACTACATTCCTCTAATGCTAGCACCAAAGAAGACACAGAGCTGGGACCAATGATAAGGTCACCTTGTAAAGTGCGATCTGGTATAGTACATATGTACTCTGGAGATCATCTCATGAAGAATTGCCCAACTGAAAATATCATGAATTAAGATGATAAAGACTGCAACATATCAGACTACCCTCACCTTTTCTAGTAAACGTAATTTGCGCACATGAGTCTTTTCTGTGTGAATTAACTCTACAACACGAAAAAGTATTAACAGGTATGAGATGAATCCTGGACTTTAAACATGCTAGAAACGATCGAACATTTATTATGAATAAGGTGATTGATAACAACATTTTCAAATTAATACTCGTGTGAAGTATAAGCCAAATATATACGCTGATTTCATTGCAACACGGTTAACACGACATTTTCACTTAACAAGGAAATGATGCGCAAAACGAGTAAAGATAACAGGCTCTCGCACCATGAATGACTTCCTGGCGTTTTAATTCTTTGTTTTTCAATCCTTTGACAGTCTATTGTGCAAAAGAAAGAGATTTAAACACATTTATCATGGATCTGACAACGGATTGAATAAGACAATTCTCAGGTTGTGGGCATGGTGTGGCCCAAACACAGGGCCCAACAAGTAAACCACGTGTAATGAGGCAATCAGCAAATTATGACACCCCACAATCACCTCAGAAACGTTTCGCTAGCTCCGTGGTCAGAGCATCCTGCCAGGAAAACAGAGGGTCGTGGATTCTGCCCCTACCCTGGACGTACGATTAGTTTTTCAGAATTCCAATAACTTTCAATTTAATTCATACACAAGTAAATACGCATAATTCAGTGGGTCACAAAACAGCGACATATGTGACACCAGTCAAGGAAGCGCAGCAATCAAATTCATACATCATCCATAATTTCCCCAAAAAACATAAACAAACAAAGGACCCTCGCTCCGTCCAGCACTACCAGACGTACAGCTTACTCAAGTGAGCCACGGCACAGCACTCAATACAGTCGGCCTCCCTGTCTGAACTCATCATATTTGGCAACGACTCAGCACGGCCTGACACATGAAGCTCACACATCGGTCACTTATACATTACTTCACTCGTAACTTCACCTCCCGGGGAGAGCTATGAAGTGAATCAATCAGCAAATCATGAAATCCCTACTTTATCTCTGACGTCTCAGTAGCTCTGCGGTCAGAGTATCTTGCCAGGAAGCAGAGACATAGGTCCCCATAGGTTTTGGTCCCCAAACTGGAACTATGGTTTGTTTCCAAAGGTCTCGATAATTTCATTCTCATCTTTACACGGATCAAATGCTCACAATTCATAGGTCCAAAAACTGCACATAATATATAATGAAACCAAAGACATAAAACGAAAGGCTAGTAACCTCTATTCATTAAAAGTAAGTTACTTAACAATGACATGGCATACCTAGAAGACATCACATTAAAATTTGGGCAGATGTTTACATATAGGAAAACCTTTAAATAATCCTACCTTCTTATCTACAACTTGCGACCATATAGGCGTTTCCTCGTCCACGTCCAAATCCGAGTCCTAGGAAACACAATGGGGATTAGAAACAGTTTAACCAATTATTTTGACATTTACCACATTAGAAACCACGGCAGTTTAACCATGAATCTACCATGATCAAGCAGCATGATTCAGGATATAAATGACAAATCGATAATTGTTGTTATGTGATGGCCCGACTAATTCACGAAATTTTTCGCCTTGATATTAATTCAGATGCAAATTCATGTACAATAAAACCAAAGACCTCCGAAAACGGTCTCTTCTGGAATCGGTGTAGAGGTTGCTTTACCTCTACCCAGGCCCTCACACAACAAATTTCATCATGATGACTTCCACAAGTTACACTGTAAAAATGACGTATGCAAAAGTACCTACACAAAATTTGGGATATCAATACAGTTTTTTTTCCAATATAACTCCTCGGATATCCAAAAAGCGATTGCACAATAACAATTATTGTACACGAAAAATACTCCTTATAAAAAACAGAATCAAAAAAACTTACCCATTCCTCTTCTGAAACAGAAATTCATAAAGAAGACCAATTAGTAGAATAACACAAAAGAACAAACCTTCAATTACAGATAAATCATGATTTAATGAACCCCAATATAACGAACATCCTAGGGTAACAAACCAAATGTTTGGCTGGTCACGTGAATTCTACGTAGCAAGTGCTACGTGAATTGTTTCACAAACCCTTGTTCGTGAGGACTTCTGTTCTACGAACCAGGGTTTCAAACCCGAAATACGCTCAATAACTCAAATGTTTCCCCCATATATCCTCTTCTAAATCATTTTTGATTCAGGGGATGACATCTTTACTGTCTAAACGTGTTGTTTTAAAACAACAGGGGACCCGTCGTCAAATGTAAATCAAGTAAATCAACAAAAGAATGTAAAGCGCTGAATTCCCCTAAATATTAAAACAAAACCCTATTCAGCGAATACATCTGAATGCCTTACTGCATTTTTACTCTTTCCTTGTAGTTCTAGAAGAGTATCTGCAAAGGTAAGTGTTTTAGTTTGTCTAGCTGTTAGAGTAACAACCATGCAATTGAACTTGAGAAAGTTTCCTACTATATCTGTACCTCAATGGTAACATTTCAGAATTGTTTGGTCAAGATACCTGTGTCTCGTAATCAATTTGATCTATGAAAACTGTTCTTGATTAGGAGTGTCGGGGGGTATGTCTTACGTCGATATATTTTTGAGGACTGAAAGACACTGCGAAAGACTCGAAGTGCCAGCAGATTTATCAAATACAACAGGTCACCAAAGACATATTACATGAAAGTCCTAGCACACTTACCATCTTCGGAAATGGGTGGCGAATCGGAAATAGATTTTGGCCCTGGGAATGGATGAGGAGCATAAACGCCATTATCTGTTATAAAACCTCCACCTCGCTCCCTAAACAAGAAAAGACGATAACAATTAGACAGATAGTACAAAACTGAATGACAAGACAGATGTTACTCTATAGATGTAACTCTGATGTGTCTTTTGTTTGGGTCAATACTGCTATAACCAAACCTAATCATCTCCGCGAAAACAATATTGCAACAGTTGTAAATGTTCTCCTGAATGGAACTGTATTACAGCCTTTGTGTTCTTAGGACGTCCATTTCAACAAGAATCAAGACTGTTCGGGGCTGTTTGCAAATACAAAACAGTATGTGACAGTTACAATACTAGGCAAGCATGTCGATAAAAATTACTAAAACCTTTCGTCACTGTAAACTAGGGTTTTGAGAAATAGCCTAAGAGTGTTTAAGGGCAGGTGAAAAGCCCATTCTTACCCTTTAATTTGTAGGCCCGGTAGGGGAGGGATGCTTCGCTTTTTGTCTTGGATCTTTGCGAGGTCTCTCTGTAAGGTAAAGAAAAGAAGATTGATTGACCTACCATATAAATATGACCTAAAAGCAAATACCGATTTCAAAACTTAACCTGAAAGAAGAGTTTTCTAATATAAACTAAAAAACAGACGATTGCAATAGTAATTGGTCTAAACTGAGAAAAATAACATAGCATAACGCCGGCAATACAGTAGAAGGCAATGTGTTCAGTCATGAGAACATGTGAAGTACAAATATTACCTAGACGGACGATATCTCTGGGTCGGTTTATGGAAAACTAGAGATAGTACAACGATCAAGAGACTTAAAAAGGGGAGAAGCGTTCAGTACTTGAGGTTTAACCTTGTCCCTTGGAGTTATGTAGAAATGCACCTACAAACTCAAGGTCACAGTGAAAAGAAGACGCAGGCAACACGTCCTTATCCTTTCAAGTAGTACTTACGGGAGTTCTAAGACTTATCGACCTGTCAACCGCATTACCATAAAACTTCTCGCGTCTCCAGCTCTCCGACCTGCGGTAGAATAAAAAAAGAAACGTCAGCTCGAACGAAGCCTGATTCCAACAACGACGACAAAGACGAAAACATCAATAAAGTCAACAAAAGTCCATTTTATGGTCTGTGCATTTTGTCATTTGAATAACAACAACTATTAGCAACATTTCTCATTTCTAAGAGTTATCTTATTCACGTAATGTCCTTGCTATTTGTGGTTAGAGTGCAATATTGTTATCCCGTGCTACACTTCAATAGTTTAACACTCTCTTTAAAACACTAAATAACCGAACTACACATACAAAACACCAAGTGCAATATGTTAACTTTCCTTGTCGTTACATGGCCTCCCCTATCAATGTTTCGAACTCTATTACACGCAACATAAGTTAAGGTGGCCTCCCCATAAAACATGCGCTTCTTGCACTTATTTATATACAAATTTTGTAAACATTTTTCACGTAATGCATTATACGAAGCCCCACCTGTCAGTGTAGGCTATATTTCAGGCTATAGGACTGTGAATATATGTGGGAAAAAATGTATGCAAAAAATCAACTGAAGGGTTGGCGTAAACCGTACAGGTTCACAGCATACTACTTATTAGCAAAGGTAGGCGTTTCTGGTTCTAGAACACAGTAGAACACATCTTTTTTTCGGCATCATCTAGGTTGCTGTTTTAAATCCAAAACTGCATTAATGTCAATTCATTCTCCTATTGTTACTCACTTCTTGCACCCTTTCAATCATACCTGTAATGCCAATTTCGTATGTACAAGTATTTCTAATCCGAAACGGTTGTGACGTCAATTGCGGCAATAGATGACAATATTCATGTGTATTCAAAACACACTAAGATGCACTTTGTGCTAGATTAAAAACTAATATCACAAAACCAACTCACGGTTTGAATCTAATGGACGAACTTTGTGGAATATGATGCGTTGTTTGTTCCTGATCAAAATAAAAATACAACGTGAGGTAAATATTGATGATCGTAAACAAAGCTTGCATTCAGCAACACCACCAGCTTGCATGTGTCCATCAACTAAATATTTGCGGAAGTTACAATAAAAGGAGTGCCGTGTTAATGTTGATGGCAGAAGCCAAAGGCCAAAATACATAGTTGACAAGGAAATCAACCTACCATCTCTTCGAAAACTTTCAAAGTGTTTTAGAGAATATCACTGTTACAAAGCGAATCCGATGTTTCCTTACTATACTATTTTAAAGAAAGGCAGAGAAACAACAGGGACAGCAATACTGGTTGGTACGTCATAATTCTGTCGTTTGACTAAGGACTTGTAGGTCGAAAATCCGCGGGTGAATCGTTCTCATTTTCAAGGGCGGTAAAGCTACAAACTTTATATTTTCTTTATCATAAACAAGCCAGACGCAACTATATCATTGTGAATCGTTTACGTTACAACTCAAGTCGTTTTGAAGTTGTGAAATACTACTTTTGTTCAGCTGGCTACTGGTTATTGAGTGTAGCTGATTCCCATGTCAAGTTTAAGGATTGTATTAGAAAGAGACCTCTATAGGAGGGTGGGCTCTCATTTTCTTTTCCCAACAATGTAATATGACTAGAGATTTCGGATTCATAAACCTTAACTGCTATGATCATCATTTTATCCACAAATTTGTTAATAAGCAGTTTTCGTACATTTAACAAGATGCTTGCGGAAGTTGCTCATACTGAGTTTTCATAATTACCTTTTCAAATAATAAG
Organism: Chironex yamaguchii; assembly: GCA_024741275.1. Lineage (NCBI taxonomy): Eukaryota > Metazoa > Cnidaria > Cubozoa > Chirodropida > Chirodropidae > Chironex > Chironex yamaguchii. The sequence goes on along the minus strand of JANTCA010027559.1, from coordinate 16,334 downwards.
GACTTTTGGCAATCACCAGGTTTTGAAACGAGATAAAAAAACGTGGAAAAAAAGAAATTCCACAAACGTATTAGGCATTACAAGATTTGTGTTCTACTTGATGAGAATCTTTCGTGCACATTTCCGGCAAGATTAACTAGAAAATTGCATAACTTTGCATACTAACTCGCTGTGGTTCTGAAAGTAAAATACGAAACATTAACTGAGCACCTCTTTAGATTAAATTAGCAGACGAGATGTATCCATTCAAGTAAAGCATGGGAAGAAAATTCATAACTTACCTCAATGATCGAGTTCGACGCAGATCTAGAAAAAAAACACAACGTAAATTTGTCTATGTAAAATCAACCTATTGTTCTACACACTGGAACATAACACTGCCATATTACCCGTACTCCCTCGTATGTCATGTGACGTTAAGTTCTTTCTCTCTTTCTTTGTCAGGTTAACGTTGTTTGACTGAGTTGTGAAATCAAAGCCTGTGGTCCCATATTATACAAACAGACATCTCCCTCGTTGTAAACACTAATAGCCAAAGTTGTTTTCTATGGGCGCGTTCATTTATCATGTAAAGACATGGTCATGATTCGTTCAATGTAATCCCTTCAGTGCAACAGAACACAACCACTGCAGTTACGGAGACGTTTTAAGTCGCAACTGTTACTGACGTAAACAACGAATATATCTATTAGACAACCTATCACGACTAATCTATTTCATCACTTTCACCAGCAATGCAAATAAAGGGGTGTGAGCGATTATGAATAGGACAAGTCTAAAAATTTAACAGATAGCACATCACATCCAACCGAGAAGAGAAAATCACTGAATGCTACAACTCAGTAGCGAAAGTACCAAAGACGCCATCCTCATCCCTAGGCACTGACTCGCACTGATTCACTTCTTCATAGTAAGATACCTCTCTTCAGCTTTCATTGTACTGAAGTAGGCAGCCCTATAATGGTGGATAGAAACCACAAGTACTTATATGCACTACCAAGGTTACCATTACAATAATCCTATTCCTTTAACCACAATGATACATCACTTGGTGACAGCTGAATTCAGATGCCATGAAGCGTTGAGTATCACGGGCTTCCCTTGCTGCTTTCCAAAGGATGCCATCCTCTCAATTATGACAACAAACCTACTAAAACGAAATAATTCAAATATAGATACCTGTCTGTTCTCTCCGATTCGGTTTCTGATAAATTTGGTTCTTCCCTAAACAGAATTTATAGCAGTAAACTTAAGACAAGAGAGACAAGACCAAGCAAAAACAATATGCAATGTAAAAAGGCACAACATTTAATTACAATAACAAACAAAGCCATCGACGTTTTCCTTTCGTTTGTATCGTTTAAAGATTCATGTTTCCACTCGATCCGAGGACAAGACCGACACAAATATCGCCAAGCGAAAGACAATAGCATCCTGATTGTACAACTCATCCTATAAGCTATATTCAAAGGCAAAATACTTTTCCTTTACAAAAAAGCATGACATTTACCACAAAAATTTAAATCCAAGGTAGAGGGGCCAAATTGGAGTGTTCGGGTCCTCTATTTCCATTCCACGCTCGACTATGTTTCGAACTGCACTTTGATTAAATGGAACTTAAAAACGATCTTCTGATGACTAAACAACCACCTGTTGTAAGTCTGGTTACCAATTTATAGAAAATTAGCATTTGTATTGTGAGTAAAACTGCAGTGTCTTCAAGTAAATAAACTGGTGGGATACAAATGATGTACAAGCTTAAGAAGAACTGCGCCACAAGTGAGACCCCATCGTTAGCCATCAAACGAAGAAAGCTACTTTCAAGATTACCGTTTGCCATGCTGGTTCTATATTTTATATAATTTATGACACATACATTTTGACACGCGACGTTTTAAGTGCTCAACAGAAAACTTGTTGACGATCAAACTTCATAACAACCTCTTTAATGAACATGCAAACAATACAACAATTGGTTACCATCAGCTTGGGTGTGAGATACATATTAAAGAAAGTGTGAATTGGTGTTTCTTTCCAATCAAGAAAACCAGCGTAAACAAACGTCATATGAAGCCAGAACATAGGTGGCATGTTGCGACCTTTGCTTAATAATTATTTTTCCCAGAAAACCTGTGTGTTCCAAGTAGTACGAAAGACTGGTTTTAATAACCTGTCGAGTGTTGAGTAAAGATGTTTTTTGTTTAACTTAGTTCACAAATCAAAACTCCACTCCATGTATGGAGATGTTCCCATAACAAACTGCCGAGTTTCCATCTGACGATTACTACATGGTTCCTCTGGCGTCTTCTAAAACAACACACGATTAAACCCAGACGCAAGCCCTACAATGACAATAATTCCGATCTGGCTTCGACGAACTCGTCCCTACACAAATTCAAAAGCAATTAAACGGGTCCAAAAATATGTTTTCCACGTTACCAGAAAACACCATGCAACGCTTCAAATTCATCTTCGATGTAACCCCCGTATAAGCTGAACGATCACCTGCACACTTACCCTGACAAAAGTGGCTCCCTGGAATACACTGATGGTGTCTGCAATGGACGAGATCAGTGCATTATTTGTAGTTACAAGTAATGAAGATCAGTACATACACCTACTTTCCTTTCTCTAACTGTGAGTGTGTTTACACTTAGATTACATGCGAAAACTGGTACAAGCTTACGGAACTAGAATACTGAATCGAATAAAAAAGCCAAGTTCGGGCAACTTTACACAATGTATCACATTATCGTTCTTCATCTGGTCACTCGACACAGTATAGATAGTTAAATAACTCATGAAATTTACGAAATGTCCAAGGCTACTATATCCGCACGTGGTGAACAGAAATAATATACTCAATTTCAAAAGTTGTACATCAGGTGTGCTGAAAAGATAACTTTACAGATTCTATGTACCTTTTGGAATTGCCACCCCATAATTTTCAGGTCAGAGCCACAGCATTATCAAAATCAGCAGTACATGAAATGTTGATTGACAACATTAATTAACTTCACAATTTTGTGGCGTTTTCTTTTCACAAACATTTGTTCTATCCGCTTCTCAGATTTTCATCTTAATAACAAAAAAAACTTATGACGAACTGTACAGACTCGCAAATAAGAAGCAATAAATTGTGACGAATGCATAAAACTATATGATCAATGCAAATGAAACTACCTTTGAACTGTCTTCATGAAAGGAATTATCTCGACTTCTCGTTTCTGAAGTTAATGATTGGACTAGGAACAATGAAGAGTCATAAGATAGGTATATGCTTAACGAATTACATAACATAAATACTTAAGGCCCCATCTAATCTCTATTAGAAACATAAGTTCCACGTTCCTGCAGGTTGCTGTTAACTATACTATGCATAAACATCTTTCACCTTGAGCTTCAATTTTATCGCGTTGTCGCAAGTTCTTCTTTCCTACACATCGGGGTTAAAAGAGCGTCCTTCTTGACGGCATTCAGCAAAATTGCGACTCATCTTCATTCCCGATGTTTCTCTCTACAAGTTGTTCATGGAACTTTTCATCAAGCACTATCACATATATTTTAAGGTCTGCACAACGAAATTCAGAACATTCTACAAATTTGTTTTCCATTTACACACTTCTAATGCGATTCTGTGTTAAGAGAAGTTACAAACGACGACAAAAACAGTATTTATTTAATTGGACCACTTAGAGACACCTTCGTCAGTTAATTAGACAATGGCAGTACTATGATTCTGTTTAGAAGTCAGGAAGTTGCTGCAAAACAGAAAGGATAAGAAAACCCAGGACGAAATAATGTGGCCATCCCATCCTCGCTGTTTACATACAATAGACAACCGCATGAATTATGATGTATTTCTCAAATGTTTTTTAGGGTCCTGACAGTCGTTACTCGAAAATGGCTACTTTCGTGACAATAGTAAATGATTACAAAATTTCTTTGTTGGAAAAAATAGGTCTGGCTTGACTTATATCATCTGACACCATTTTATTGCTGGAAGCTTTGAGAATTACAACACGGGTGTGTCTCGGGACAATGCGGGGAGACAAGTAAACCACATTCACGTGTCACTCCAACCTATGAATAGCACGTTTGTAAAGGGAATAACTATAATGAAATACAAAATCTACCACTGACATACAACAAGGCAAGACAAGTTATCATAGTTTTCTATACGTGGTGGACATTCCTTTAAATGCAGGCTTTGGGGAGGCTTGTGAACAACGGTAGAATCCTTCAATACGTTGGCAATGATTGCAGCTCTCAAAGCTTACACCCAAAGTATAAGCACTGAAAAGCCAGGTTATCATAGTTATCACAGGACTTAGTGTGAATTAAAAGGTGTCATTGTATGGCAGAAACAACTACAACGCTTCAACGGCAAGTTTAAAAACAGTACAGTATAGAAGACCATCTATTTCTCTTTACCGTCCAATCTTGAATCCGAAGTTGAGCTTAAGTCATCAAGGGACGCATCTTTAGCTAAAATGTCAAGAGTACATATACATATATATTAGGAAGCATTACGAACTGTACCACTGCCTAAGCCACAACTACATCTACTTCTCAGTCTGTCGGCCTCAGCTTTACTCCAATTTACCTATTCACTTGTCGTTGGGACTTCTTCTTCAGCTTGGCACATTTCACTTGCCAGATGTTCTTACCGGCGAATTATCTAGTCTTAAAAATTTCACTTTTCCTGGTACATGCAAGTGATATAAACAATGAACTGGTCTTTTTCAAGAATATTCCATGTATACGAATTGGATGACCCTTCTATCATAGGCAATCATGTGTATACCTTCAAAACCCTATTACAATGTAACGGAGACATAAAAAGTCACAAACGACAATTTCAGCTAGCAGCAGCAAGGAAAATGGTCTTCAATGTGACAGCTCTAAATACTGTCTAAATCTGAATAACTTATAGCTAAATGGCTTTCATCTTTTACTAGTCAAGAGTAGTGAACCTTTCTGCCAGTATAGAAATAAAATCATTCTGCTGTCTTCCTCTCACTGACTGTACCGACCAGTCTCAAGAACTTGGGAAAAACGTTTCTGTATCTTACTTGACATCCTTTGTTTCGTATCTCCTTTGCCTGCAATTCTCCAGCCTTTTGATCTGTCCTGAACAACGAAAAGAAGCAGCGATGTCAAAACACTTATAAACTTCAGAAGTAAACCAAAATCGTAGACCTGGCTAAGTAATGAGCTGTGTACATCATCAATGCATTTAAAGCCCAGCACATTTTTACGAGTTTCCATGCCAAAATTGGCGGGAAGGTTACATGAAAAAAACCACGATTCTCACACCCTATTGTCACTCCTCTAGGTTGACTGTATATATTTTTTAACAAACAAACAGATCTTAAACCGTCACAACAAAAATATTTCGTTTGCTGGACGTGGACGCACTAAATTCCAGGCTGAAGACTCTAGTTTTAAAATAAGAAAAACCTGGGTCAGAATCGAGTCAATTAAATCAGCGATGATCATATTCGCAATGATCTACACGTGCAAAGTCAAATGCAACCTCCCTTTCAATCCATCCGAAAGACCTCAGAATTCCTATCTTCGCAAGGTAAGTCCAAATTTGCATCAGCGCAGTGACAACATCAAAACTCTTAACACACATACGCTTCCAAATCAAAATGGCAGCAACATAACCTACTTGCACTACCAAAGTAAGACCTGCATAAGTCAGGCAAGGAAGTGCCGAGGCGTGTTCTGCGTGTAAAGATACCACGGTATTCGATGTCAGCTGTGTAAACGGAGATATGCAGACCTCGGTGCAATCAAGCAAATCCGTAAAGAAGGAATATACGCCATTCACCGCTTTACCTTTGCTTTCCGCTTTGATCCTGGGCAGACTTCATCTACTGAATCTGCGCAAACACCCTTGTGGACATTGTATTCACAAGCTGTAAGACAAATACAAAGAAATGAATAACAATTAATCAACTATTCGACGACATCTATGACATGACTTAGCTGTACATTTCGGGAGCCTTTCACCTCGTAGAAGGTGTGAAAAGGGCCTCGTACAACTTACAGGTAAAACAACAGAAACAGGCAGCAATAGAGATGTTGAGACACCAACGAATTATTCCAGTAGAACTAAATGGTGTTGCATTTGTTAAGCATGGTGTATAATCCACTCTAAAAAGACTTATTCAATATCCCCTTACTCGGGACGTACAGGAAAAATGGAAATAACATCTATGGAAAGGTTTGTGACTAAGCTCTCAAAGGTTTGGTAAAAAATATACTATATTTTTGAGAGAATTCCACAGACTATCTTTTGAAAAACATGAGGTTACCTAGAACTTCGGAGAGCGTATAAATAGGATCTGTGACCTCTCTGTATTCGAGTTGCAACCCCTTTATAAATAAAATGATTTGATCGTGGCTTGGACTTGTCTAAAGACGTTTGGTTGCTAGATAGGTAACATTATGCATGCGCCGACAAGCAATTCAAGATGGGTCTAAAGATCCAGTCTAAGACCAATTGCTAACGGCCGCTCACCTTTCGAAGTTTGAGGATAGACGACCAGGGGTGGAAGCTTCGTTATAAAGATGGATTTGTTTCAATAGTATAGGAAGTGTATACTTTCAAGGTAAGCTCACTGAAAAATAAGCTTCTGCTTTAACCAGGGGTTGTCAAGGACTATAAATCCACGTGATGCACTGTTTTCTTGCAAAACATGACAAACACAAGCGTGGGTTGCCTTAAAGCTCTTTAGGACTTTCTGTCTTCAAGTTCTCGAGGAGCCTTTGACATTTCAACTATCGTACAGTGTCCAAGATTTGAAGAGCTCTGACAGTTAGTGGTAAGGAAATTGCAAAAAAGCGATGCACATGGAGAAGTCTAAAAATCACGTAGCAAGCTAAAAAATGTTTCGATTTCTGCTTTTACTGTGGAATCGGGCTAATTTCGAAGAATATAAAAATAATCACTACTCATGCCTTGTTTACAAGACTAGAACCCAAACTCTTGGAGCCCACGAAAGCTTAATTTAAAAATCTTTTATATGCTATGACTACCAGCTTGAGTCGAATTTGAACACAAAACCTTTCGGCCTATAGGAAATCAAGCCTAACTATTGAACATCAAGTCAGGATTAATCAAATCCATAAATGTATACCCTATCACCTACACTACCATTATCAATTTACTACTACACGTACCTGTGCACTGATACCCCTGATGACCAATGCCCCACAGGGTTTCGTTGCAATAGTTGCACGGGGTTATTGTCGTATACTGCATGGTCACAAACTGATGTCCTTTAATGGAATACGTCTGGAATGACAGGAACAGTGAGCAACATTGCATCGTTTCACATTTACAACACAAAGCGTTCACAGCGCGACAAATTAGATGATACAATTCAGAATAAATGCATCCATGACGAAATTTATACTAACGACTACAGACAGCATAAGCACGAGAATCAACCATCGCGTTCAAGGTAAGGCTCAGTATAGATGTCGCCCTTGTGTCAAATTTCCGTCGTGTTAAGTTATAATTAAATCCATGACAAATTTATCGTCTAAATCCAACTCACGTTACACTTGACTCAAGGTTATGGTGCACTGTTCGACTATATAACAAAAGTGCGACGTCGCTTTAGATGGCAGATTTATGTCAAGTCATATTCAACCAATTTAGGTCTTGGTCCCTAATTTGTCAATGTTTAACTAAGACGTGCACATACAATATGTTTGCACTCCAAAATCAAAACAATGTACTTTGAAATGCGATGCATAAATTGGATAAGCTTCTTTGTCGACTTTGTGTTAGATTTTGGATAACAAAATTTAGCTTGACTGAAATGCGACGTCTAAACTGGGCCTAAAACAAAAAGCACTGGAGATACTAAATTTAATTCTATGGAAATCCTGGCAACAACCTAATACTTTGTTAAGGACTTACGGGGTTAATGATGACATCATCTGCATCGCATGAATAAAAAAAAAAGACGGGTGCAGGGTTTAAGGGGTCAAAATTTGGAAATTTTGTTTATTTTTCCTGATTTTTAAGCCCGACAGATGTGACGCCGAGATTTACTGCCTAAACAGAAAACAAGGGGTAACGTTACTAATCACGGACTTATGGTCAATTGAAAAAGCGATAAAACCATACCAAAAGCGGGCAAGATGCATGCCTCGAAAGCAAGGAATAACTACGTATATGTAAATGCATCCATGTTCACAATACGTGTTTTGAGCCCAACTAACCTTTTTGCTTGGCCTGAACTTAAACAAAGAACTTCTCTCTTTCTCCACAAAACTTCTGCACTTATCCAGGGGGCTGGCTTGACTGCTACCAGGCTGCTTAAAACGTAAATAATATTATGAAGTTATAAAAATAAATAGATTGTGTTTGCTGTTATTACCATATATATTGCAAATAACAGTGAATAAAAAAACCGAGCGAACCATTTTAACACTGCAGTACTCAACGCAATGGCAAATTAATACAGGACAGAGATGTGACCAACTTAAATTCTTTTATCTGCGCAACGTATTTTATTAATGTAAAATGGCTTTATAAACTGAAGGTGACTATTTCTTTCTCTAGTGTTAACTGTATTAGAACACAACAGTCAACTCCAGTTCTCGTTTAACATCGATTCCTTTGATCGAAAGAATAGAGTACGTCCTAACTAGATCAAGCTTGAAAATCGCCTTGAAAATTTGACATTTTCAAGTTTTGTACCACAAAAACATTGTTTAAATCAAGTTTCGTGAAAACATCACGATCCACTTGCTTAATGGCCAACGAAAAATGTGGGGATGACCCAAAATTACATCAAACTGACCTTGACATTGTTGCGTACTTGCTTCATAAACGTCGCAAGCGAAGATGCCATGGCAGAACTAGAAAAAATGAGAGTGAGTTAGCTTCAAGTCTGATGTCACTTCTAAATATGCGTTCCAACAGATTTCATTGCTCTACTTTGCACATTTACGGTACTGCTTAGATAATGACTGCGACTTACCAATCGAAGTCTACCTCTCCAGAGGCATAGAACGCCAATTCAATACATAAATCGTCGCGCCCCTTTTACATCGATTTATACGTCTACTATACACTACTACCTATAATCTTACAACCTTTTTGAACATATTTTGTCCAAAGTTCAAATCTCTGAAACCATCCGCGTGTGGGCTGACATAGTAGTCATAGCACTAAGGATGAAGTATAACTTGGACGCAACGTTCTACGACAAGATATCCACTGCAATAAATTTTATACTCTGGATATATATTTCAACTTGAACTAAATGCAAGCAACATTAGCGTTTTCGGATTACTCCCAAAATAACAGCGCTGACGTAGACATACAATCAAATTGTGAGCTTTGTCAGTTCCTATACAATAAAGTTACTGATAAAAACATTAAATCTCAAAGCAGTAATAAATGACAATAACACTAACGTACTTTCTGTCGTGCTGTGCACTTCCATTGCTTCCCGATTCAGCCTCGCACCTATCAACAAAATCAAAGGGATAATACTAAAAAATAAGGCCTGGCAATGGATAGATTCTTGCGTTGTTACCACACATGTATCAATTAAGCTGTTTTGTTTGATCGCAGGGGTCAACCAGAATCAGTAACGGCAACTCGAAATATAACATGGTGATCTGACCTTCAGATCTGAGCATATGCCTCAGCAGCTGACAGTTATACTGCAGGAAAGACCCACATTTATTTAGTTGATCAGGAATAGCAAGTGCGATTACGGTTTGCACTACATTATGATTACATTAGCGACTTACTTGTAACACTGAAAACCGAACGAAATTTGTCTTACCGAATGTAAGCATGATTTTTGTTTAACTTCAAAATGCGTACGCTGGTAGAGTAGTCGACGATATCAAAACCTTCTCCCCTCCCCTCTCTCTCCCTTTCTCTGGAACAAAGATGCGAAGACACACACACACACAAACACAAACAAACAAACAAACACACGCACGCACACACACACACACACACACACACACACACAAATGAACGCACACACATACACAATAGTATTGTGTGGTTCCCTCTATCATTTGCCATGTGTAACATATTACTGCACTGTCCATTTTACTGGCTTTGACTAAATTATCCTCATTCTATAGGAGACGCGTGCTACGGAGATAAAATACGAACTAAAATACGAACCAACGGTAACAACAAATCACCATTCAAAAATACAAAACATACAGTCACGAGCGAATTCTCGAGATCGATATTTCTCGATCAAATTAAAATATGGAAATTGACTTACACTAAAGCTTCTAAATGAGGCAACAAGGTATCTTCTACCACTTTCAGCTCTTTCACTTTGTCCAAGTCATCTGAGAGAAGGAGGAAATGTATATTGGTATGAACAAGGAATGACTGGAAAAAATGTGGATAATAAAAACAAGAGATGCAAAGGCTAGAAGTCGGCGGTAACAACAGCTCCTATGCAAAAAATAGCACAAAAGTAGAAAAGAAATGTCACACTATACTATAAAGAAACTATACTACAACGCACGAAGGAAAAAGTATTCATCAGAGCAAACTTTCAACATTACAGACCTAACAGGACAAACTTGAACTTCGACCCAACACACATATAGACAAACAAATGAATCTGCTTCGTGCTGTATAGTTCAGCACGCTGAGTTTTAGGTTACATTATGACTTCCAAGACAATTATTAAGGGAGGAAGGCTATTTACGTGTATGAAAATCCAGTAAACGGCCAAGGCTAATGATGGATTTATATTATGGTAAATAACGGTACCTAGCAAAACGCTGTTGTGGTTGTCAAAAGGTTGCTAAGCAGAGTGAATGCAAGCCCAGCTGTTATGTCTGACACCGTTTCAACTTGGCATTCGAAGTATTAAAACCCAATCCCAGAAAGTTTATTTTTTACCTTCAAGCTGATGATCTCCGAACAAAGTTCCTAATCCGAGAGCTCTCTTATTTCTGAAATCAGCCAACTGTTCGCTCACTTCGTTGAAAGCATACAACCTAGCAAACATGAAATATAACGTAGCATTTAAATTCAACTAATGTGAGACTTTCCATATTCTACATCTTTCATAAGCTGAGCGGGGTTGTTTAACACTAAATATTACCAAAAAGGTTTGATCAGGCATATGAAACACTGTTAGCATGTAGTCACGGCAAAGAATGCAACATGGGACAAAGACAATTCTCTCCAAACCTTCAATTAACATTGTCACTATATCTAACGTTAATTTTTCGAGACGAGGCCGAGGGTGTATTGAAGGATTTAGGCCATTTGCACTTCGAATTTCAGAACTTTTTAACAAATCAATAAACGATGTACCATGATATAATTGCAAAAAGTTATGGACAAGAGCGCAGCTTGTTTTTTAAGTAAATCTTATGCAATCCAGCTTTAGTTTACCATTCCAATATACATAGCAAAAACAAAGCTTCAATTTCACGGTATCAGGGGCAGTTACCCCGGCTACCCTGCCGGTCCTGATTAGCAGTGTGTGCTAAAAAGCTATCTAACCGACACCAGTTCTCTTTGAGAAGAATGCAAGTACACCAAAAACATATTTGAATCTATGTCCCTTGAAAATACTCATACCGAAAACTAACGTACCTTCCAGTTTTAAATATGTTCCGTAGACCGTCTTCCGTGCTGTTTTTACTGTTTAAGCTTTCCTCTACAAACGTAAGCAATATAATAACAACTATACAATATTCGAACAGTAACACCGCCAGCAAAAAGACAATGCTATCACTAATAGTTGCAAGTCTCTTGTCGGAGTTTCATAAGAGACATACACACATCAAACTTAGTCGATATTAATGGTTTTTGTTCAGAGACAGAGGGCTTAAACCTAACAGATGTTCGTATACCTATGTATCTACGTTTCTGTTTAACCTTCCTTCATCACGCAACCTTAAGCGACTCTTCAAATACAACCACACCTCTAAAAACACTTGCACCATCACATAAATCACCGTCTAAACCTGGTCTTTTTATATCATTCTCAACTACAACAAGACCGTTTCCATCATCTAGGTTAAAAAATGGCAAAAGACAACTAAAATACATATCAGAACAGTCACAGAAGGGTTATATTGCTTCAGCATCGATTCCCTCAAGGATAATAAAGAGCTTGGTCTTCCAATCGAAACTTCGCAGATTTTTTATAGATACGTTCCATATCTTTACAAAGCGCGATCTTAATGTGTTTGTAGTTTTGGAGAAAACCGACTAACCCCATAATTCACAAACTCCACCACACAATAACCCTAATCACACTTTAATAAACATATAAGTAGCACTGACTACAGTTTTGACTTTACCTATTGCTTGATCAGCTGCTTCGCTAATTGGGACCTTTAACGGCTGGAAAAAGAAAGGCAAGTTATAAGGCTGGCACTACGCTCAACAATGCAGCATAATTACAAAAGTAACAAGACGGTCAGTGACTGCGAGACTATCGCCAAGGCCAAAAAGAGTCATACACACAAAATACTCTACATCTCACGATGTGCACATCCATTTACAAACCTGTTGACTTAAAATGATTCAAAATTCAGACGGTTATTTGGCTACACTCATATGTTAGTGGGTTCTTCCTTGGACCAATACACCTTTGGTAAAGACTTTCTGAGAATCCAATCGAAACTTGCTAACAGATTGACAAAAACAAGCGAACGACCGACCGAACGAACGAACGGTAATGAAATCAATACCTCCTTTGCGGACGTAATAATCACCATTACCCCCAAAACCGAAAACTGTCTATGTTTTGGCGACAAAGAAGCACCGCAGTTTATTACGTCACACTTCATTAAAACAGAACAAAGCATACACAACTTACGATTTGCGCAACTTATATCGTCTATACCTTAGTCTATGAAATGTCCAGTATTAATACATATTTCGCTCTCAATGTTTTTGTCGATAACACTCAAGGATCAAACACTACAATTAACATAAAGGAATCACCTTACTCCATGGATGCGAAAAGTCGTGTTCACCCTTTGGGAAATGGCCTAAATCCTCTCTATATAAATCCTCTCTATACAATGGCCCTAGTACGTTCTCGGTTAGCTGAGGATTCCGCTTGGTAGATAGCCTTTTATAGTAAAGGTGAACTCATTACGCGTTTTTAACTACATACGGTGTCTGTCCGCTCTTGGCTTGTGTACAAAGGTGACATGGAGAAATTTCCCTACATTTTCAAGATTATGACAGAAAACTCTAACAAAACTACACAATAAAGACACACAAACTAAACATATAAACATAACCATGAGATCTGACATATCAGTTCTGAGTGCTACCACAGACTTAACAGAAGCAAGTAACACCAACAGACTACGACTAAAACGCCTTATCTTACTGCATTTGGTGCCAGGAAAACTGAATATATTTCATATGCCCATTTCTTGAAGTCCTTTACGGATCCCTGCTCAGCTGCATATATTTCTGTAACCAGCCAGAAAAACTGAAGAGAAAGAAAAAAGCATATTATCAAAACACGCCATTAACGGAATGCAGATACAAAAAGTGCAAACATTACTTATTAACAAGTCCAATCTAACGGATCACTGTCTTTGCACGGAAAATAAATCCTGTCGAACGCTAACGCGCCATGTCACAGTCTGATAAAAGTTACTTACAATTAACTATTTTGCCATTCACAGTTCGTGATAATGGGCTAGTACACTACTACTACCCTACAATGATGCCACCTTCAGCTTTCGACAAGGAGGATACCAGAAACTTGAGTAGGTCATTCGTATGCATGGAATTCTTTCAATACTGCACAAAATGCTGCAAAACGATCGAGGAAGCATTACTTACTAAAGCGCTTGGATCACTGTTTGACATCAAAAAATGTAAGAAGATGGCCAAGTGGGCTAAAGCGGAATAAAAAAAAGGACACATGATATTTTATACACGTACACTGGATCAAAAACGACTATATAAATTGACATCAACCAGTTAGGTTTTTGGACATAAAAGTAAAGAATATCCTAATAAGAATATCCTAATAACGCTACCTGATAACGAGGTTTTTAATTAAAACCATTTTTACTCAGCAATTCATAACGTGCTGCAATATCGTCTACAAACAACCAGCCACAAACTTTAACACGGTCTTTTCCTGGAATGATTTATCAATGCTTCTACCTGACTATGCAGACGACAACCGCAAAACAACAAACTACTGTCGAATTAGCAAAGAGGGTCTTCTATAAATAGCAAAGAGGGCCTTCTATAAATAGCAAAGCGGGAGCTTCTATAAATAGCCGCTATTTAGAGGCGAGGGGGCTTACTGAGGTATCTGTTACAGTATGATGACGGTGTCAATAAAAGCACAATATACAACGAAAATGAGTCATTCAAGGAACAGACCTTCAAATACTCAATTATCCTAGCAAAATAGTGTATCGGTGTACTCTTCGTTGACGGAGCTGAAAGAGCGTGACTACGCAAAATCTCATTAGAGTGTTCTGTGTATAAAATCGACTTGCAAGCCTTTTATAATACAACTGGACGATAATTGTAATCAATCGAAATAGCGACTTGCAGCTAACAGAGAAAAACACGATTAAACACTCCATACTTTGGCCGAGGAATAATTGGAGATAACATTTTGGCAAGCAAAATAGATAGAGAGAGAATGAGAAGAGCGCTTTTTTACTATTTTCCGGTGTTAGGCATCTTTAGTTTGCAAAGAACAACGATCAATTTCAGAGATGTAGCAGATAGGCAATACAAATAAAATGGGTGTTGAATTGTCCAATAAAAGGTCAAGGAAAATTTCGAGAAAAATGGCTTTAACACTTCCTGTGACCAAACAGCGATCACTGGAGACTAGCTCAAGTGCAGGACCAGCACACGACAGAGGGGCAAATTTGTTACGAGCAGATACATGACACTGAAATAGTATCAGACGCCTTTCCGACGAAGCACAAGTTTCGACACATAGCACGAGATCTAGATGCAGGATTTCCGTGGATAAAAGGAACGTAGAGGCTAAGCTACGAGGCAGCAAGATCAGACGGACTCAAGTCTTCGCAAATTGGTAATGAAGAAACGAAAGCGTA
The DNA here is from genome assembly GCA_024741275.1 of Chironex yamaguchii. Taxonomy (NCBI): domain Eukaryota; kingdom Metazoa; phylum Cnidaria; class Cubozoa; order Chirodropida; family Chirodropidae; genus Chironex; species Chironex yamaguchii. The sequence continues at coordinate 1,232 of JANTCA010027559.1, read as the reverse complement.
CTAAAGTCACCGATGGCCAATAACCCAATTTTGAACCAAAGCAATTTATTGAACAGAAGAAACAAGTCTCGTAACTGAAACAATAGATCACAATTTATGATGACACTCTTATAACGACTTACCCGGCTTGTTTTTCAAGCAATTTAAATCCACAAAAGGTCCATGGTCGTCGATCTAAAAATTCAAATGAAGAAAAATTACATATTTTAGTAATAAAAAATCCCCTCACGCAAAAAAAAACTCACTTTTGTCTAACTGAAAAAATGATTTCTTAAAATTCACCCAGAGGACAGCTGGTATTTTATCTTACGATGGAACGTTATTGAAAGACCTGTGTTACAGATCGTGGCCATATCTCCTAAGCTCTTTCACATGCGTTGATATGCTATGTGATTATTGGTGAACATTGACTGACGATATATAGAAATAACCCAATCAAACAAGCAGATGGTGCTTGTGAAACCTAAGACACTGACATCATGTTGCATAGTTTTTGCTCAAAAGGAACCCCACAAAAAGCAATAGTGTGATGTGCAGTTACCCCTTTTTCTGCTGTTCGGAAAGACTAAGATCAAAGGCAAAAAATGTTGCATCTCACTAAACGTACAACCAAATGTTTGCAAACTGCTGAGGATTCTAAATAGCTTGGTAGTGTTATTTTGTTCGGTTAAGTTAGGATCTTTGACTGGTGCCCCTCACGGAGGGGAAAAATACATATTATCGTCTAGCAAACTGCCAAATCACACGCGATGGATCGACATCTGCCTCACTGCTGTTGATGGCTAGAGTTTTTGCATAGTCAAATTCAACCAATTCATTTCAACTCTATTAAATCTGAATTTTTCTGGGCTACATTTTGACGGCTCATTGCCCCAGCAACAGGTTAAAGTGCTATTGAGTATGCCACAGAAGGGACACAACCAATTGACGAAGGTAAGGACGAAGGTGAGGAGGAAGGTGAGGAGGAAGGTGAGGGCGAAGGTGAGGGCGAAGGTGAGGAGGAAGGTGAGGAGGAAGGTGAGGAAAAAGGTGAGGGCGAAGGTGAGGGCGAAGGTGAGGGCGAAGGTGAGGAGGAAGGTGAGGGCGAAGGTGAGGGCGAAGGCGAAGGTGAAGGCGAAGGTGAGGGCGAAGGCGAAGGCGAGGGCGAAGGTGAGGGCGAAGGTGAGGACGAAGGTGAGGACGAAGGTGAGGACGAAGGCGAGGACGAAGGTGAGGACGAAGGTGAGGACGAA
>JANTCA010027548.1:12228-22233 GCA_024741275.1 Chironex yamaguchii | reverse complement strand
TTGTGATATATCAAAGCAAGCATGATAGATGACACTAGTGATATATCAAAGCAAGCATGATAGATGACAGTGCTGATTAATGAGTTCAGGCATGATAAATCACACTTGTGATATATCGAATCAAGCATGATAGATGACACTAGTGATATATCAATACAAGCATGATAGATGACACAAAGTGATATATCAAAGGAAGCATGATAGATGACACAAAGTGATATGTCAAAGCAAGCATGAAAGATGACACTAGTGATATATCAATACAAGCATGATAAATGACACAAGTGATATATCAAGGCAAGCATTATAGATGACACTAGTGATATATCAAAGCAAGCATGATAGATGTCACCAGCGATATATCAAAGCAAGCATGATAGATGACACTAGTGATGTATCAAAGCAAGCATGAGAGATGACACTAGTGATATATCAAAGCAAGCATGATAGATGACACTAGCGATATATTAAAGCAAGCATGATAGATTTCAGTGCTGATATTTGAGTTCAGGCATGAGAAATCATACTTGTGATATATCGAATCAAGCATTATAGATGACACTAGTGATATATCAAAGCAAGGATGATAGATGATACTAGTGATATATCAAAGCTAGCATGATAGATGAGACTAGTGATATATCAAAGCAAGCATGATAGGTGACACTAGTGATATATCAAAGCAAGTATGATAGATGATGGTAGTGATATATCAAAGCAAGCATGATAGATGATGGTAGTGATATATCAAAGCTAGCATGATAGATGACACTAGTGATATATCAAAGCAGGCATGATAGATGATGGTAGTGATATATCAAAGCAAGTATGTTCATATCTAATGTTGGAAAAACATTCCATATCGAAGGACGGTTACCAAGATGTTACTGTTGGTGTTATGGCCTATTACGTCATTGTTATTATTAATTACGGATCAAGTGACCTCCGCAAGGCATGCCATGTGCTTTAGCATACTTACAGGCAGATTTATTCTTCACACTACAGTTGGAACCAGTAGTAACTTTAATGCATTATGCATTGTACCTAAGATTGTCATTGCTCTTAGTTGTACTTGATTCAATTTAAAGAAATCTAAGCTATTGAGGCTACTATAAAAGTAAATGTGGTGCTTGAAATCTATTATAGTAGGAAAATAGTGTAAGGCAGAGTTAGGAGGACATCTAAAGATTAGTGCGTGAAAAGGTTAATTTCATTTGGAGTATTAGTATCGTTATCGTTTCTTGTGCAATAAGCATCTACTTCGTTTATTGACATCCATGTCCTGTCTCTACAATGTGAGTGGTATGGTATTCAATTTCCAGTCGAACATAAATTACATTCTAGATGAATTGTATCAAATCATTTCGGATGAAGCTTTTAAATAACAACCTCATTCTCCAAGGTTCCATTAAGTCAATGACGACACTTGGTGATATCGTGCACAAACTGTCTCCAATGATTGCGATCCTTCACATCCTCCTTCAGTATCGCCAGTATTTGCCCGTCACTTCCTTCACGCCATTAAGTCATCTTTGCCGCTGTCTTCCTTTCCTTCTCCTCCCTTAGCATTTTGCCAATATAAGGTTCTTGTCTTTCTAAATAACAATTACCGATCGTAATTTCGTCATCCAGAAGCCTAACAAAACGTCATGGCAAGGAATTACCTTGCGACTGAAGAAAAGCCTATCGAAACTTAATCCAAACAAAATGACTAACCTTGATGTGCAAATATGAAAAGGCTAAAATAGTTCAGGTCAGTTTTGTTAGTTATAACACAAAAGTAAATTGACTCTGGGGTAGGATTTAGGCCTTTGTAAAGCTGCGTGATTTCAAAACGAATGACAATTTCACTTTGTGCCCTGCACTTTCATGTTCTCGGCAGATGTCGCCGGTAATAAACTGTTCTATACTCGATTTTAGAGAGTCAAGGCAAGAGAGTAAATGCAACAACAAAAACGGACTTTACAGAATTTAAGAAAGGTATCTTCGCATTTTTACATTTTTCAGATACACCGTTATCATTGTGTTATATTTATCCATGTACAAAACCACTACAGGACAGGGTTGACTTAATGGTCCTAGTACTAATATAGATATTTAGATAACAATGAACGGTGGGCGCTTTATGTGTATGGTCTGTGGAATACTTGATAGCTTACGGCGCGAAATGTTGGCCACGAATCTCACCAATTTGAGAGTACTCTACGAATTTAGAACATTGGCAAACTCTTTCACAGGGATGATTTTTGCATTTCTTCGTGTAATTAAACTTTGGTATATTTACACTGTAGAACTCTTAAGTATGTTTGTAATGAATCTCAACCCTTAACACGATTTGCGGTTTCATGATCTGAGGTCATCACAAGAATAATAATAATTTAAATTTATTTATGAGTTACTGCAAATTACGAGTCGGCTCTCACCAAAGCTCATTCCATAAACATAAAATGCCACTGTTTTTAATTACGTTTACACTTAGAAACCCTCTTTACTTCATTTTGTACTTGAGGAAATTGATGAGTACCTGCGGTTTGTTTCCGGTCTCTAGATAAATACAGATAACAGATAATCTTTGGTACCAGGGAAAGTTCTATCAGTGTAGTCTACAAGATGTGAACTATAGTTCAACAATCTTCGCTCTTTTTGAAACGTAAAAACTGGCATAGAAAGCCGCAGCAGGTTCTTGAAATGTAGGAAACCCCCCTCGCCGATAAAATTCTGAAGATTTAATTCGGTTCGTCATATTTTCCTCGATTTTGATTTAGGTAATTTTGCATCAGAGCCGTAAATTAAAGTCTAATCTAACATCGAATTCTAGTACCTATTTCTTTAGCATTTTTTGTCCATTTATCTACCTGGAAAACACCTCAGATCAATACTAGTAAAAACACACCTGCTTTCCTTAACTTACACTATCATAGGATGTATTTAAAAGTAACTATCTTCGATTTCCTTGGCAAACTACAGCCATGACCTATTTTTATTTCAAACCCGGATAATCCTACCTTTGCCTCAGTTTCTACTCGTGCTCTTTTCACTTACTTAGTAACTTAGCAGGATAACGCGGTTTGTAACGTATCATTGTAAGATTTATATTGCTTTTCTCGGATCCAGTCCTTTTATATAAATTGCAAGGCTCGAGTCAGACCAATTATCTTTGCCTTTAGCTAAGTTAAGTTTGTCTGAGGAAACCTCTTTGTTTTTTTCATAGCTTCAAGTTTGCACGGCTACAAAAAAGTATATCTTTAGAAAATTGTTTTGTAAAGGAAAGTTGTGTAGAATTCATGCTCTAAAAGCCTTTGACTATCATGCTAAATAAATTTAAATCACAGTTCAATGTGTTTTTTTGTTTCATACCATTAAACAAGCCAATGAAATTTGCGGTCTCGCTTTTATGATTTAAAGGTTGCATTTGTTTTGACGTTAAGACCTTGCAACTGTGATTACACGTGATGTCTATGTCCGTCATTTGCGGTACAGTCTGTAAATCATCCAAGTAATTTTTCAAGTGAAGTTTTGTTACAGTCAAATTTTTCAAGTGAAGTTTTAATGCGGAATAATTTGAGGATAATATAGATGGTCCCCCAACAATGTGCCAGGAAACACGGTGTGTTATCTTAATATATTCACCTTTTAAAGAAGGAGGGAATACGTCATTTCTAGGTCTAGTGAATGACTGTGGAAGAGACCTGGACAGGAAATAAAGGAATCCACCGTATGACTTAAGGTTATGGCTTCTTCTTATAAATGCTCATCTTGGTCAAACTGTGCTGAAATTCTAGGCAAGGTCTTCAAGTGATATCGTGTTAGTTTACAGTTAGCTTATCTTAGCTTCCATCTACTGTGTGGTCAGTGGGAAACGTTTTGGAAATATATTTTACTTCCATTGTCCTTTAATCTGGGCCACCCATCAACGTTTTCTAGCATATTGTCCCCTCCAAAAACCATTCTCACTTTGATAAAACAAGGATTTTGTATAATTATAACATCATTTTACGGAATCGTTAAAACAGATTAACAGAGTGTGCTTAAGCTAACAAGAATTAGTTTGACTGGTACCTACTTAACACATAGCATCAGATGTCGTGACAAAACATGCAATAAAATTAGTTTCGAAAATACTTTAACTACCATCATAGTCGTTCTGCCAGTGACGTTGATTTTTTAAATTGCAAAACAGATAATTAACCAAGGAAAAGCACATATAAAGCACAATAAGCTACTTTAACTCGACATGTACCTTGTTTATTAGAGTAAAAGCGAAAAATCCAATCTCCAATCCAATTTTGAAAAAGAAATGTACACGAGGAGAAATAGATGATGTGGAGAACGTTTCAACGAATTTTGTGTCATGACGTCACCATTATTCGAGATTCCGTAGTTACAGGAGAAAATGTTCCGATTTGTGTCGCAGAGCAGACTCAACCCATTAACTCTTTACACGACCTAAACAGCAGAAATACCTTTAAGAGAACATAGGCAGGTTGGGCACGTGGCTATGTCGTAATTGTATCTTAATCTAAGTAAGATTTTTGGCCTTAAGAGTAGCTAATGTTGCCAATTTGTATCATTAAAAGAACGAAGGCATGGCAATAATACATATTTGACTTTTCAACCGAGATATCTAAACATGGAAAAAATGATAGCTTAAGACAATCCCACAGTTACTTATTCACTAGCATTGCACATTTATCTGCAAACACTTTTTATACTACTACCACGTCTCTAATTTAGTGTACATGCTGTTCTAAAATAATCTTTGTTCCCTTCCCTCCTTTAATCACGCCGCCAAGATATGCCCTCCGTTGCTTTGATCGCTATCTGTATAAATGTCTGGACTCGTGAACAAGCAAAAGTGAAAGATGCCATCAAAGGGATAAGAAAAGCAAGTGGAGATGGACAGGGCATGCATTGAGACGGAGAGATAGACGGTGGTCAGAAAGAGTCACCAACTGGTATCCGAGAGGCAGAAATAGAAGGTGGGGTCGACAGTTTACAAGATGGGAAGATGGGATTAAGACGTTTCAACCAGGATGGAGCAGGATCGCGTGGAACAGACTGGAGTAGATGAACATGAGGGAGGCCTTTGCCCAGCAGTGGGATCTCAGTGGGTTTGGATAGATAGATAGATAGATAGATAGATAGATAGATAGTATAGTATTTCATTTTTTTGTATAGCTAGGGCTAATTAATGACCTGTTTGTTTCGAAAACAATCTACATAATTCCTCCACCATTCTATCGGAAAGCTCTCTATTGCATCTCATGCTGAAATATTGTTTTCGTTTTATTATCAAAGGCAAGTGGGAAACATCAGCTTAAAGTTTGGTCCGAAACATGTACAGAGCATTCCATGTTAAATCATTGATCATGAAGAGAATCATTGCTACAAGCACGCCATGCTCCTCTGCATAAATTTCTACTTCAGAAGCCAAACTATAATTACTATGTTGAATTACTGTTAAATAAGGAATATCTTCGTTTCTCAAAATGTTCACACGAAATTCGATCTAGTACTGTATTATTTTTCGCGACAACGATAATAACACTTAATTTACTAGCCTGTATAACTGCGCCGTACATGGAAGACGTATCCCCTGTAATTTTTAATAGTTGAACTGCAGGAAATTTTGTAATCCCTTCAGAGACTCATGGATGAGACAGTTTATGGAGAAAAAACATTCTTATTTTGCATTTAAACTAATTAAAAAACGAATGCAAATTATAAGACAATGTTAATGTTCTACAAAACAATTTTTGATTTTTTCTTATCTTTCTCTTGCAAAATCGCTTTATTTTTTCATTTACTGTCTCCTACTTGATTTACCTAACGATGCAACTCTTGATCCGTATCTCATATTCCCTCTGATAACGTTACTAGTCACATTTCTGGGCTCAAGAAAGGTCAACCGCAAAAATGTTTTCTGGTTACACGTCTTCAAGGCGCTGACATCATATGATTATACCCTACTGAATCGTATGAAAGCTTAACCGCATTTGAGAACATCGAACAGTTCACCGTAGAGTGAAGAACAATAGTTGTTGGTCCTGAACAAATGCCCATAAAAGCAAACCGAAGAGATAGCGACTTGAAATATAATGCCGTTAAACAAGTTTAATATGTTACCAATAAGAACAACAGCTAAAATAGCACAGACTTTCCATGCCTAAAGTACACTGCGGCATCTGACAGAAATACCTTGCACATTTCCATGCCTAAAGTACACTGCGGCATCTGACAGAAATACCTTGCACATTTGCTTGGTTGTAATACTCCACCTATCAGAAAGTCTGCTCTATTTTTCTCGTTCTCTATTCGTCTTCCGTAATCGTCAACCTATTAAGAATAAAGCATTCAATGAGGTAAATATGATATAGTATTCTTTGCTTTTCCATTATTGAATTCTATTTTCTGTGCTTCTGTTTGTCGACTGCTTAATCTCAATACTTACGTGTCTGACGACATACCATGAACATGGGTATACCACTCAGCTCCGTCTTGGGCTATGAGTCTAATTTTTCCTTGTACAATCAACACGGTGTTTCTAAGGGTGCTGGGCACATCTTGGGAATTGGCGACCTTTCACAGTGAGGGCGAAGGACACCATACCATACATATACTTAATGCTTGATTTTGACCGCATCATCACAATTGCACGACGGAGAATTAAGAAAAGCCTCTTTAAATGACCAAGCCACACCTTTTACAAAATGCCATTAAAAGAATTACAACAGGGCACTCCCTCGGATGATTTATCAAATTTTCCTTTCCCCAGCTCTTCCGCTTTGAATTAAAGATCAATATTCTTGTCTCTGGTGAACTGAGTGAAACCGGGCACAATTTGAAAAATCCTGTAAAATCTGTCGGTTGCTATTACCCAAGAATGATTTGTTGCTTTCCTTGAAGATTTGCGGTAATTTTTCATTGTTTTGGGGCGTTGCTTTTCAATATGTGAACATTCCCTTTCATTCTAGTCGTTTCAAAACTTTTCTATGTATGTTTTGGAATCAATGCAACCGTTTGTTTTTAGTTTAAAAGGAAATACGTCACAACTGGATTTTCACTGTAGTTTCCATTTCATTTTTTTCGAAAATATGCTTTTCTCTTCTGCCAGCTGTAAGTGAAACTATAAAACACTCTTACTGAAAACAATCAAGAGAAGAGCAACAAAAAGGACGTATTCTTTCGCGCAGACAAAAAGTGATCTAAATACAAATATATACGTGGTTCGATTTATCCGTGCAACGGTGCTCTATAGATAAGAGTAGAGCGTAGCATATATGTTGAAGTAAGGAGAAGACAAATCTGCTACATGTGTGTGTGTGTGTGTGTGTGTGTGTGTATGCATATATACATGCATCGAATGTTTCACCAGATTGTATGAATAACAATTATTTTTCAAAAGCAATCCAACCATTTTATGAAGACTCTGGACTTACCATAACCCGTTTAGAAAGGTTTCGACTTTCTTAAACGTAAGACTGGACCTGTGAAGACAATAAATTTGAAAGAGAAGTACAAGTGTTTTGCGTGTTCCTACATAATCAAGCTAATTTCCGATTTGACTTGCTGATTGATGAAGCCATTTGAAAGGAAATTTTTGGATCTGCAATGGTGCAGTATACTGCGATATTGAAATAATCAAGCTAATCAGTTTTTTATACTTGAAATGGCTGTCACGTATTTCTATCTCTGAAATTGCTTGACAATTACATATAAGTTTGAATGTCGTCTTGCAATCATACAATAATCTTGACGTCACAATTCTGGAGTCATTACTACAGTTGCCAGGTAGCCTCGTTTGAAGGAATTTAAATAATATATAGTCACAGATGTGGCCAGACATGCAATCGAATCTAAACTTACGACTGCGTTGATTTAAGATAGTACAGAGTGACTCATTTATTTCACTGTAGAAAAATTACGTTTTAGTATCTTTAGTATTTTAAATCTTCTAGCAAAACCAGGTCAATAACAATCAGATTAAGTACCTTTATCGTATGTACTCTGATAGCAAACAAGTTAAAATGAGACTTTAAAGTTCTTTGACAACCACTTACGATGTCAAAGAATTATAGGGATACTTTACAGACCACAGCTTAACTTTTAACATATCATTAGATTGAACCCATTGGTAATTCGAAGTGATCGTAGTATAAAGGAGTCTCTTTAATCTGCACATCACTTTCGTCCTTTAAAATATGGACTGCGAATGTTTCGAGTTCTTTATAAATAAGCCACAAATCCTTTAGACGACTACAGCATTTAATTTTATTGCTATTTCAATGCAAAAGGTATTGAACCCTAAGCTGCACCATTCTGTGACGTAAGTGACTTGAGTTTGCTACAAAGAGATATTCAGAATCTCATAGAATGTGACACGATCAAAAGATAAACTAATACAAGTCTTCTTTTGATTTATAATTGTCATGCCGTACACAAGTCTTGAAAACAGTCAACGTTAAAAGCGACAGTATCGATTAATAGGATCTTTTAACGTTTGTCAAACTCAGCTATGACTGTTACCTGTCCCCGTGATCACCCTTACTGCTATACTGCTTTGTTTTGCTCCCAACCTTGTAGTAGTCCTTCGACCTTATAAGGAATGATATATTAAAAAGCAAAGGAAATAATCCTTCATGCATGTGGGTAGCTGTTGGGCATTGAGGTATAGGGACCCACCTTTAGTGACGGCAAAATAAGCTTGGTAGTTGCCCAAGAAACTTCAGTGTGATATAACTAAGACTAGTGCATGAAGGCTTTCAGTGTAAGATGGTAGAGCTAAAAATAATCTGCAATGGAAGTTCTCGTATTAGCGCCAAATTCAGATTTTATTACTACTTTACATGCAATTTTTCTGCATGGTTAAAGTTTGTGAAAATCGTTTCAACGTAAAGGAAATTACAGGAAAAAGTTACTGGAGAAACTTAACGTCAAGACACGTGCTACATGGCACTGATTTTCAGTCCACTGAATTATTCAGTTATTTGTCGTAGGAAACATTCGCCACTTTCTTGCTGTTGAAGTGTCTAGGACTATATTGGTTCAAGTATCAGCTGAATTAATGGACTTTGAGTCTTCTTAGATATACCTAAATCCTATTCCTGTAATCAATGTTGATTTTTTATCATGTTTAAAGCAATTTCATGAGAGGATTAGCAATAGACGTTTCAGTCGGAAATGCAACTTTTGATATAAATACAACCCTGGTAATGATATATAAACTAATATATAAGAAACATGTCTACAAAAACCTCTTTGTATATTAACTCATATGTAATTTTTGTTGTAGTCATTGATATACTGTTACAATTATGTAAGTTACATCAAATGACTAGCAATTAACTTACAGAAAACTTTATTTATTATCGTACGAAGATCCTTAGTTCACTAACTTCATATATTGCAGTGTTTAGATAATTACCTAAATCATAGCTTAATGCTATACATTCATCTCAGTCTATTCCCGTGTATACTGGGCCTTAAAACGAGAACGTGAAATACAGAATCCCGACGCGAAGCAGGGAAAACAAGGGATTACAAATAATATGAAAAACATCTTCTACTCCTTGAACTGAAAACCTACAAAGTTGGTTTTGCATAATTGCCTTTACCTAGACCCTCTGTTGCCTCTTAGCTCGTCCTTCAAAGGAACCCGAGACTTTTGGTGCTGTTTTGCAGCGAGTGACGTCAAAATCAAACGTTTCAGCCATTGCCTTTTAAACCAATTAAATAGATTGTGTTTGTAAAAATTTAGCAAAATGGAGGCATTTTAGCATTTTTTTGTTTCACTGAAAACCTACAAATTTGGTTTTGCATAAATGCCTTTACCTAGATCCCTCTGTTGCCGCCTAGCTCGTCCTTCAAAGGAACCTGATACTTCTGGTTCTGTCTTTGCAGCGAGTGACGTCAAAATCAAACGTCTCAGCCATTACCTTCTAAACCAATTAAATAGATTGTGTTTGTAAAATTTTACCAAAATGGAGGCACTGTAGCATTTTTGTG
>JANTCA010027548.1:0-12128 GCA_024741275.1 Chironex yamaguchii | reverse complement strand
TAAAATTTTACCAAAATGGAGGCACTGTAGCATTTTTGTGTTTCACTGAAAACCTACAAATTTGGTTTTGCTTAATTGCCTTTACATAGACCCCTCTGTTGCCTCTTAGCTCGTCCTTCAAAGGAACCCGATACCTTTGGTCTTGTTTTTACAGCGAGTGACGTCAAACTCAAACGTCTCAGTCATTGCCTTTTTATACTAACTAAACAGATTGTTTTTGTAAAAATTTACGTTTATTGACTTATTGTAGCATTTTTGTGTTTCTTAAATCGAAAAGATTATGGTAATTTCAATTAAAAGAGATGTTAACAACAGTTGTTCTTTTAACTTTTCCGGAATCATGTCGACAATTGTTTATTATGATGATACTGTGAAGAACATTAGAGAAACTGCAAATTATTTTATTTTTCTCTTAAATCCAACGAAAATAACACAAAATTATATTGGCTTTTGTATGGACTCAGGATCAAGGAGAAATTCGACACAGCAAATGTACTTAGCGAGTCCTGTTTTGTGCAGTAATGCTTTTTAGCTAATAACAACTACCATTCTCTCTCAAAAAGACGTCCAAGATGTATTTGTAATAAGTTCTGTAATCGAGTTTGGTGTCAGTATTTTGATTGCGGATAGAGATTTGAGAAATTTCGAGTTTCGATATACTTTAGTGAAACAATAGGAGAAGCGACTGTTGCATAATTTCAAAATCCCAAGTCTTCTTGGAAGATATACAAGTATAAAAGTTAATAGGCCTTTACTTAACCTGAGCTTAAATTCGTGTGAACATTAGTAGCTTGAATTAAGAATTAAAACCAAGAATTTAAAGCTAAGTGTCAGCTCATCTTCTATCCTGGTCTATGTGAAGTAATGTCTTAAGTATATTTTAATCAAAAGAAGTTTTTGTCTGTTAAAATATCTATTTCAATAAAGAAATTTTGTATTATTTCTTTCTTTCACTCGACTTTGTCTAATTTCAGCAAATAATATGCTCTGCTTTCTTATGCAACTTTCCCCTTGTGTTTTCGTAGGATAATACTTTTGTGATTTTGGCTATTTCATTTCGTCACATTTGTGGAGCCGTGACCATCACACCATTGACCTTATTGTGATAATGTTCGCTTTATTTCTAAATGTGGTGTAGGTAAAGATCGATTTTAGCCATCACAGTATTTGATTACTGCATAATAGAGGAATTACTATTGCAGGCTGGAATAGTTCGAAAAAAATGCAATCTACTACGTATAACCCTTGCCAAAAATAGATTATTATTCAATACCTTAGATAATGCAAGTTAAGGGTGTTGTTTGACAGGCAGTAACTGAAAATGTGGGAAGGAGAAAGATTTCATTAACTCCTGCCCTTATTCATGTCGGAAGATTGAAACCATTTTTAGTCTGTTATGAGTTGTCAATTTTTGTACAATCATTTTTTATGCTAACTCCTATGGAGGGATGCTTGCATCATAAGTCCGGCTTAGAAAAGAGTGATTTACACGACGTATGTATCTTTCAGGATTTCGTTATTCGTTGTGGGCTTGTCTTTAAAGAGAATAACTTTTTGGCTTCATATCAACCTAACCACGATGAAGGTTTTCAAGCCTTTTAATTATCTGTCATTTTCAATGTGCTGATAGATCGATGATTGAAGTTACCAGAACATTGACTACAAATAGCTACTCTCTAGTGTAAGGAATTATTAAATGAGCAATTTGTCTCTTTGCGGTTTCAATAAACTTTTCTGTTCTAGGTGAACGTCTGGAAAGTTTAACCACAGACTTATTTGTGGCAATAAGTGAAAATAACAAGGAAAAAGAAGTCAAGAATATTTTTATTGTCTTAAAATTGGCTGCGGCTATTTCCTTGTAATTTACTACACGAATTTGCTGTTGCTAAAATGTATATTTAATTGACTGTATCTCATCCTTATCAGCCTAAAAACGCAGAGGCATGTAAAATGAGGGAATGAAACCAGAGGCAGATTTTACCTGAACTCAACGACTTCTATCCAAAATTTGCAATTAGGGAAATAATTTATCCCTAAGGATAGCTGTAGCAACAGTAGATCAGCTAGCTACAAGTCCCGTGAGGTCACCCTGACTTCAGTTTTCCTATGCAGTGCTAATACATGCTAGTTTCTCGCATTACTATCGCATTATCGGTTGTAAGTCTGAGACAGTATTGTCTTACATATTTTCATAGCCTTTCTAATCTTTTACAAAGCATAAGAAGTGTATAATAGTATAAAATCTTCACTATTGCATACTGAATATTACGAATCAAATTGGAGTTGGACCCAAGAGCTGCGAATGCTCATCAGCCCTGTATTCTCTTCATTGATTTCTTCTATATAATTTAAATTACAACGACGAAACTGACGGTTCAGTCTATGAAGGTTGTTTATCATGCTCTCTCTTAGACTAGTGCTCGTCGCCAATATTCCACGTGATATCTTCATTTGGTAGTGTAATATCATATTAATCTATGAAGCAGGCAGAAACATTGGGGCTCAAGGTGTTTGGCGCTAGGAAATGTTTTCGTGGCCAAGCACGTTGAGCTTTTCTTATCATGTCTATAATTTTGTTGTGCTCGTGTTATGAAACATCTTTTCCAATTACTGATTCCTGAAGGGATCCCGACTTCCTTATTCCCCCTTCGATACACAGCTGCTGTTTGCCTTGGCAAATTCCTGTTGTAAGGGCTTCTTTTCCTATTACAATAGTGTACGGGAATGTATTTGCAGTGATACTAATCCCAATTTCAAAGAGAAACCGAAATAAGCTATTTAGACGCTAATGTTGGCGAGATCATCCAAACAGCATTATTAAGACTCATTTAACAAAGCAAAGCACCAATGGAACGGAAAGCTTTGGGCCGGGTTTGCATGCTGCATTGGCTTCATCTACTCTTTCAACAATGAGGCTGTTCTTAAGAACCTGTTCAAAGTGAAAGACAACCAACTGGATTTTGTACTATCACGAGTGTTATACAGACAGAGGACACTGAAAAGATGGCCAAAGAGACTGGTTGTGGTTCTAGGCCAAAGCTGGTTCACATGGTATAGCGCCAACCAAAACAACACAGTTAGTGGAGTTATAATGCTGCTACTAACAACAACTCATTTTCAATTCTGTCTTGCTGTATTTAGTTCAAGCTCACGCCTGAGAATAATACCACCAGTATCCAGGACCGTCAAGAGGTCCTGGCACAAAATTTAAAAGAAGCCCCCCTGCGAGAAAAGCGAGCAAGAGAGAGGGGTCCGGGGGTACTAGCGAACATTTCTGTAATTTTGCAATTTTTTACATTAACTTAAAGTGCATCTCAAAATATTTTTTGCATCAAGTTTTGTTACATTTGATTCTGTTTGTAAAATGTCAAAGGCGTTTCCATCAATTTGATTTCTTAACTGTCAAAGCATAGAAGTCTATTAAATGTTTATCTTTATTGCTTTTACGGCTGCAAAAGTCAAGTCTTGCTGGCTTTTGCTCAGCTGAAAATACAAAACTTGAAAGCCTATCTCATGACATTGACGAGCACTGATGACTTTTTTTATTATGGCAAGTTTGCTAAGTGAACGTTCTTTTGAAGCAGCAAATACTACAATCGCCAAGATGATTCGCAAACAAACTCTTATTTGTGGGTACAAACTTTCTATCTTCTTTTCGGACATAGAAGGCAACATGTCACGTGCTAAATTTCTCACCATACCTATCAAATGCAGAAACTTTGCGTAATGACGTAATTCATCCTTTAAGTCATTTATGATAAAATCTTATTGGTATTGATCAACTAAGTGCTTTGGTTGCTCCTTGATTTATATGTCACTTGGACACTTTGGAGGATTGACAATATATTCAAACCCTACAATAGCTTGTCCTTTCAACAAACATTCAACTAGTTCCCTCCAAGGGTGTCTCTCTTCCGTAACCTTCCTTTGACATTGGTAATCCATGCTGACTATCTTTCAAGAGTCATCTCAAGATCTTTCTTCTTCACATAGTTGGTAATGTGAATGGTAGGCCTACTCTGTTTGTAAGAATTGACTTTAATGGTAAAGTTTTTGTCACTTTTCTTTCTAGCCCAATTTAGGGTGGCTGAAAAAGGAATGCCCTTGAGATGGAAGGCATTTGTCAATCAAAAACATGAAAATCAAATGTGTTATTTTCAGCTATCACTGAAAACCAGCCAGGCCCTCAATATTGATTTGCCATTTTTCATTATTCTCATAGTTATGCTCATTGCAAGGGCTCTGTTCGTTTGGTCGCTTGGAAAACTATCTGGATTTGGTGGGAGAACTTTGGCAGCGTCATTTCCTGCCAGGAAACCTGCTTCTTGACATTTAGGCCATGAGGCAGCCTCTTCATCATTATTTACAAGGTCATGCATTTCTGGTTGGTTGGCCTTGATTGAAAGAATGTGTTGCTCATCTGTTGCTCCAATTTACTGTGGTTAACTTTTAACGTTATTTTTCTGACTCTCCTCTACTTGGCTGGACCTCCTACCCTTCTACGTCGATCAAAGGTGGCAGTCGCTCTTCTTTCCAACCTGGCATCTTGCTTTCAGTCATTATGCTCCCAACTAAGATGCTGAAAAGTTCTTGCTTGTTTATATTCTTTTTACAATTCTTTTATGCTTGGCAGCTCCAAATGGGAACTTTCTCTTCATTTTTAACTGTTTCTTCAGATACAACACTAGCTCACAACTAAACAAAACAGCGATTACCATTGACTATAGCGACTTAATTAGGTAGAGGCTGACGTCACTATGATGTTAGCATTCAAAAGCAGGATTTTTACATCTAAGTGAGGACAGACGTTTGACAGTCTTTGTCTCTTTGGGATTTTTTTTGTAAAAATTGCTACTTTTTGCTATTACAAACATCTTTTTCTGAACCGTGCTAGTTTTTAAACAATCGATGTACTTATAATTCACTTTCAGCTACATACGAACAAAAATTTTGGTTTTACTTTATGAGGCCCCTAGACCTTGAAGCCCTGTCGCAATTTGCTCCCCCTTGCCTCCCCTCTTGCGGGCTTGCCAGAACAATATGCTCAACTCGTGTACCCTGCCCGTCTCACCTGAGTAGGTAAGTAGTTCTTATCATCCTCCCAACGCCTCCAAATGTGGTAAAAGAACAGTCTGTAAGTACACACAGTAAGGTGTCGGATTCAGTTCGGGGAGTTATGGCGCCAACTAGCATCGACAGGTCACACTTCTGCTTAATTTTACTTGCAAAACTTAGAGGAAAAAGAATAGTACGATTAGCAGTCGTGAAATCGGTTCCTTGCAAGGGATCATTTCAAGTTTAAACACGTTCCTAATGTCCCAATGTGCTAATTTACTGCTGGACTGCACCACATCTTTCCAAATATTAGCTGGTGATCTCCTCAACCTTGACAAATGTGCTTGGAAAGTTTGAAATACACCTTTCAACAAGGATTTGCCCTTGAGACGCTTGCAGCCAATCATATAAGAGCTTCTAATTCACAACTTGCAAAAATAATATTTTGTTTGGAACGGAGTCAACTCTGTCATGTTGTGGCGTTGGAAAGAAAAGGTCACACTTGACCTGGATGATAAAATCCAGAATTTGATGCGTTACTAGGGTGGGAACAACGACGGTGTCCAAAGAACGTGATTTTACTTTTCCAGATAAGTTGATCTCCATGATAGAAAACAGCAACAGTCTTGGGAAACATTTCAAAACTGAGAAAACAAAAGAAAACAAAAGAAAGAACTCTCAAAATGGATTTGGAGTTCTACATCTCAACTTTTTTTTCATTTAAATTTCGCTACTTCGTGTCGATCAGAGGAGACATTTATCTCATTTCTTAATCAACAGTCGGAAGTATTTGGGTTGGTCATGTTGAATACCATCAGTATCCAGAAAATTGGGTCCATTGCAAAGCCTCTATCTAAGCTTTCCCTGTTAATCTTGCCTAATGACTGATATGATGTTATTATCTTACGTTATGCTAGGGTATTTCTTATTGCACTTCATGGCCGGTCATTGTTCATATTTCCAATGTTGCACTTAACGGTCAAAACAAGATATAGAATCATATGAAGCATTCTGGAAACCCAGCTTTTATGTACCCTGCGTTTTTTATTTTTGTTTTTTGTTGTTTTCGTGTTTTTTTCCGTAACATTTTCTTTCCTATCTAGTTAGCAACATTTATTCTACGTTATACTGTCTTACAATCTATTTTTACAAGTGAGCACAACAGCACATTTTGTCACAGTCTTAATTATCGTTAAGTTGCAATTTTGGACAGTTCAATGACACTTATGACGTCTTCAATTACCTAATCCTACTGGAATGTATGGTATGTCGAACTGTTGCAGGCGTTGTTGTGATGAAAACGACGACAGTAAAAGGTCGAGGTCGCTTTGCTGTAGTTAATCTCTTCAGAAATTAGCTTCTGCATTCGACAAGTGGACTCGTCTTCCTTTAAAACAAATTGGTTGTTATCAGTCAATATCAGATTAGAGCTGTTTGTGATTCTAATGCCAATATCACTTCCTCTTTGATTTCAAGTTTACGGTCTTGACAACAGTCCTCAGTGGCCCATATAAAACCCCAGAAATAGACTGGGGGAATAAGATGTTTCCAATCGAGTAACATCAAGTTTGTCAACAGACTGGTTTATCAAGGGCAAGCCGGGGCGATTATTTGAGCAATATAATTGTACCTATAGCATTCCCAAGAATGCAAAATTGCGCTTCATCAACGTTACATAACGATTTCAAGTTGACATATTGAACAAAACCACGAAGAGTGAACGTTATTACTTTTGTAGGCGGCTCCTGTAAAGATGTACTGTACAGGAACCTGTAGTGTTGCACGTGGGATCGCGGTGTTGCGATCCTCATCCTCACAGAACGTCCCGGCCTCACAGAACGTCCCGGCCTCACAGAACGTCCCGGCCTCACAGAACGTCCCGGCCTCACAGAACGTCCCGGCCTCACAGGTGCCCTTGTTACTTGCGCCACGCCAACAAACATCCTGCCAAATGCACCATATGAGGGATTTCAGTCAGAAATTAGTTGGTGTAAAATTTATTTGCATTTTGGAGCCTTGGAATTTACAAAGGCAGTATATGCGTACATTTCGAATACAACGTCACTCAATAAGAACGACACCCTATTGCCTCAAGGTATAATTGGTCATCATTCGTGACTAATAATTATTTAGAACTACATTTGCAGTTGCAAGATATAAAAACGTTCCTACTTCTGAAAAATGTAATCCGGAGTAAAACAATTCAATCAACAGAAAATGTTTTGCTTTGCCTGGGATTTCATAAAGTTCAAAACAAACCAAGTACACATTTCTGTTTTGCTAGTCAGCAACCTCATTAATACTGAGTGATCCACTCATCGTTGCGCAATCTTGGATCTCATTAGATTAACAGACGCATATCTTAGTGTGTACGTAAACTTAGACGTCAAATGGTGACGAACTAATGATTACGATTTTTACAACTTTTACTAGTGGTTGCTTCATTAATTTGTCGAAAATCTTGCTTTATATTGAGTTTTACAACAAGTCTTCCATTACCTGCTTTCAAGGATGATTATCAGAGTAACAGCTTTGGCAAGTGGTTGAAACAAAGAACAAGATCAAATTGGTAAGATGATGTCATGTATTTATATTTCTTTGATTACAACTGAATCATATCACATTTATTGAGAATTTTGTACTTGGCTAGTTACTTTTCAGGTTTATGTTCCTGACGGCCACATTTAGCACTGGGTTTCGCTTGATATCAAGTTCCTTTGACGCCAAATATGTAACTTTTTAACTGGTTCTTTAAAGGAGAGGTCAGGTGTCAAATTTGTGAACTGCTAATACATTATATCATTTTTATAACCTACCAGACGTTAGTTAAATCGCCAATGCTTCTTTGGCCTCAAGCATAAAATATAGCTTTAACAGTTACGGAATAATCATAAGAGACGTTCCGGATTTTAGATTTTGCAGTTTCGCAACGCCTTTTTAATTGGTCTCATGAAAGGCGAAGGTTGAAATATGGAAAATGTTTAATTGCAGGATTTGCTATTTTGATGAAAAGTTGAATGACTTAAAGGCATCTCTTTGAAATTGATTTCATATACCTGCTGTAAAAAGGTGCCAAAGTGCCAATGCAGTTTGTTTTTGTTGCCGCAATTGCATTTTAAAATTTCCGTCACTTCAGCAATGCATATTTGTATTGCTACCTGTATAGGACTGCGGAGCATTATAGGCACTGCTCTCTCAGTCATTTGTAAGAATTGAGTTTCCCACATATTTCGCCTGCATCGCGAAACCTCAAATCTGCCTTCGTCCTCGAATAAGGCCCTTCCTCGAAGACGGACCTACCCTCGAGTAAAGCCCAATGGGCGCTTTGTCAAGAATGTACTTATCAGATAGGGCTCATGCATTAATTTTAACTGTGGAGGAGTTAAATTTATATTGTTACTAGGGCTGTCACCACTAAGGCTTGCAAGAAAGGAACAACCAGATTTGCAGGTGCGTACTATAGTAGTTCGGACGATACACAAAAGTAGGGATACTGAACAAACAATGCATTTATTGCTTGGAAATATACTTGCATCCTACAAACAAACGTTCAATTCAAGCTGGAAATAAACATCAGTGAAGTGTCCAAATTTACCGAGACTGATTTTATCTGTTTCTAAGTTATTGTCCTTTCCAAAATTTACAAATTGTCAACACAGTTTTATTTAAATTTGATAGCAGTGCTAGTCAATTTCACGTTTGACTCATGGTCAATCCGACACCTGTTTCACCCATTTAGTCAAGGAATAAACAATTTTGAAATTAAGAATTATGCTTTTGAGCTGAGGTTTCTCTTAACTTGAAGTGCGTTCAATTTCTTTCACCATCCATCCTTCATCCAGAATTCCTGTTTGCAATCTGTTGATGAAATTTGCTTTCATGCTGGCAATGCAGGGGCGAGGGCAGCATAATGCCAACTTTTCATCATATTGCTCACCTTTTGATGGATTCAGTTGTAACTGTTAATGAGACACAAAATGCCTGTTGTACAAAAGTTACAAGTTATGGCCAAAGCGAGGGAGAAATTTTTCAGTCGGTCAGTCGGTTATTTTGTTTTTACATTTTAAACGGAAATCCTCCGCATGCTTGTCTCCCACTCAGCAGGTTAAGCTCCACCCTTGACAAAAAACTTCATCAAAACACGAGGTAAGTCGGGTGGAATCAACCATGTTTAGACACAAATTGGTGAATTTGTCAATTCCCACATTACCATCGTTGGCATTTGGCCCGTGGTGCCAACAACTTGAAATGACTTTTATCAAAACTTGGTGTCCAGGTTGCGAATTCGATTTCGATAAGTAAAACTTTGTAAGTGGATACTGTATTGCATTATTATAAACTTATTTGTCGAAAATATAAGTTAATGACCGTAACATTAATTTTATCCTGAACATTATTGTTATCCTTAATACTTGACTTTTGATTATTTCATTGTCTTGCATTGAAAACTGTCCTTTGCCTATGATCCGTTTGGCAACGTCCTATAGCTTTTTAAAGCAGGTTGTCGTACATTAGAGAAAAAACAAAGAGATGAAAATATTTAAAGCTTTTAAAACCTTACATTAAATTTGTCCAAACAGAAAATAGAGGCACAACACAGAAGATTTCAGACAGAAAACTCAAGTGTCGGAATCAATTATCTCGATGGGATTTAACTCCACTCGGGAGTTCCCAAGGTGCCTCGATTATGCGTGGTAGTATGTGAAACAAGTTTGTATTTCAATGTATCGAGCTGTTTTTCATTTCCATAGCACAGCTTTTCTTACTATGTCCCTTCCAGATGTAAATCTCTGTGACGTAACGTAAAGTCACAATTGTACAATTTACATCAGAGTATTGACCTGTGGTATAAATTTTGCAAATATTAAAGATAATATTTTAGTTGACATGACCTACCTTGCTGATAGTAGCTGCAGACTGTAATAAATAACGTATCTTATTAATACGCATACACATGTTACCGAAGAATGAAAATTGATTCGGAGATGCTGCTTTTTGTTTGTTAATGAACTTTGGCGTCTTTGCATTTTACGTTAAGTTTTATTGGGATTAGCTTGCAAAGTTTTATGAGTCCAAATCTTAGTTTAAAGACCCATTCTCGTGCATCCTCGGACGCAGTTCCCCGGCAACCGCAGATGAATTTGTTAGATCCAACCGCAAAAAGTAATTGCTGCCATTTTAGACATTACGAATCCTTTTGAAACTTGTCACTTTTTCACACGAAGTAGAAAGAATTTGTAACTTTGATGGATTAAACCGCATCGGATACTGTTACAATAGATCTGGAACTAAATATTTGGTGGCTTGTCATTCATTCATTGCATATAGTTTACTTGATAGTTGTAGTGATCAAGAAAGGGGATACTTTATTGCTTTTAAAAACCAACTGCTAAAATTTTTCTTGCTACTTCAAGGTTTTACAAGAAAAAGCAGCTAAAGGGGCAATAGCAATAATGAAATGATAAGTTAGGAAAGTTGTTAATTTAGGCCCTGTTCAAATGTCGAACTTGTAATGCACTGAACAAAATAAAATAAACTTATGAAGTACATGAAATGTGCGACATTTGTATCGAATATGTGCGACACTTTTTATCAAGTGTGGCAAAATCAGTTTGCCACGTACATCTTGCTGTTGATGCGGACAAACATTGTACACTACGTGTAATAGATTATGACAAGAGGCACACAGAAAGCACAAACCTCCACTAAGCCAGTAGAGTCAGTTGGGATTCGCAGTTTTTTGGATATTCAAGTGAGCTGCACTACTAACAGTTAAGTCAGGATCATTGGGTTTCGCGCATTAAAATTTTCTTAATAGTTCAGACTTCATGAACGAGAGCAGAAGTGAAGTCAGTTTTATTGACCAAACCTTTACCAAATATAATCATGTCTGTCGTCTTAAAAATTTGCGACATTGCACTAAAAACATACTTAAAAGCTTCTTTCGTCTGACACTCTTCAAAGCATGAAACGTCAGAAAGGAAAGTTTATGTATATAGCAACCTACTTATACGAAACATGTAGCAAAACAAGCCAATCCTAGACGAGAAAGGAAACAAACGAAGAGAAAATAAAGAAACAAAACATTATTGGAAGAGTCCAAGTGAAAAAACGACCTCTTGAAAAAGCTTTTAAGTATATTTTAAGCGCAATATCGCAAATTTTCCACGCGATTTTCAAGTTTTGTACCACAAAAAGATTGTTCAATCCTGTCAGTATGTCCCTTTGATATTTGCACTAAATGATGTTGTTAGATATAATGTTAAAAATGAGGCTCTTTGCAATAGATGTGGTCCCTAAATTCAGAAGTTGATCCAGGTCACCTCCAGAATCTAACCACTTGTTTAGAGCTCCACTTCGGACATTATCTGAAAACTGCATAAAAATCCGTTTATAGATTTTCAAGTCATGTTGAGAACAAACGAGCAAACAGACAAATCAATGCTGGTAAAAATATCCCGTCCTTGACGGTGGTAATAAATAAGCCAGAGTGAATACAGGGTATATATCAGCCAACCTAGCACAAATAGCGATACAAAGATGTAACTGGCCGTCCCTGTAATATATTTAATGAAACAACGAAACAGAACACACTCGCAGTATCTTTTTGTTTCAGATTGATTGTCTCAGACCCTAAAAACAAATTCTCTTTTGCTTGATGTTTGAACTTGCTGCAACTGGTATGTCAGGACGGAGGAAATAGACCCTACTAATACAGACACTCACAAAGTACTAGAAATGTGTATGAGATCGAAAATAAGGCATTCGAGGTCAGGTCGTAATCAGAAAGTCAGTAGTCGTCTCCTGAAAATCTGCACAAATATGAAAATATAACTTTCTCAGTAGAACGTCCTTTGCGGAAGTAAAAATTTCAAGGTTTGTCGCATCCAAGTCGAGACCATTTCAAATTGTCATAGTATTTTACTCGAGAACAAGTGGTATTCTGCCTTTAGCCTATGAAGTACTTTTTAAAGATGTTTGATATTACAAGAGGCTTGTTTACTCTGTTTGTGCATACTATTTAACACGTTATGTTAAGATGTGTGTTACCCATTGAATATGTGAAGTTTTGT
>JANTCA010027536.1:0-44115 GCA_024741275.1 Chironex yamaguchii | reverse complement strand
TATATTTAACATTCATATATATATATATATTATGCATTTCAGATATATACAGCACATATACAGAACTCTTCGCAACGTATACAAACAGGTAAAATTTTTTTGCGTTAGCAATATTTAAGAATGAATCTAAATTTGATTCATAGTCGAAGTTTATAATTTCTAAAAACATATACTATTTGTATTGTCACAAGCATTATGAAATGAACGTCTTCAAGATTTTTTAAACATAGCCGAAATATGTCTGATAATTGACCAATACACCAAAAAGTTATGCAAGACGTGTTCTCGGTAAAACGGAATGATTCAATGCATCTCCACAGTGAAGCTCGCCTTCAACTTTGTTTGAGTTGGACTTACGCATGCGTCCTTCAACATTCATGTTTGAACACAGTTACCGGGAGTAAAAAGCAAAACTGCGTTTAACCGAATTTCACGCCGCAAAAAGACTCGTTTCGCGTAAAAGACATGTTACAATAGAAAACGCCTGAAAAGGGCGTGTTTGTTTATATTTTGTTTATATTTTGTTTAGTTTTTGACGACAAGATGATGACACAAAACCCACTTTGTTCACACGTTGTTTTGGTGTTCAGAAAAATGTAAGGATACACCTTACGTTGATTTGGTATTACACGACATTGATTCTGTACGTTTCTCCCATATGGATATAGGATTCATACTTGAGGCATAATAAAAACAACACCTAATATCTTATAGGTGTTGTTTTTATTTTTATCATTCTAGATCTTAAAAATTTGACAAAAGTGTCCATGAATCTTATATATTATCATACCACCTTATCTATCTTTATGTGCTAAGTTTTTGAAATATTTTTAAATGATAATGAATGCGTGTGTTTTAGCACAAAAGCCCTACATTACGCGAGAATCTGCCTCCGTTTATGACCCCATTTCACATCTTACTTTGTTGACCAACTAAGTTTTCAATTTGTTATTAATATAGCACAGAAGCTTATATAGGACTAAACTACTATGTTCCTAGAGAAAACGCTGCCAAATTAGCAGGTGATAATCTTAGCACGCAACTTTTACTTTGACCTCCTAAACCTTAACGCCCAGCAAGACCGAAGCTTGTTACAATGGGAGAGAGGTCAGCCCTCGAATTTCTTACAAAAGATCGCATTTGATTTGCAGATTGTGCTTAATAACTTAGCATTCGAGTACTACCTTTCACTGGCAATCGTCTCTCAATACCCTTAGTCTCATTGTGCGTATGGTATCGTGCAGTTGAACTGTCTTTAGCTTTTTGCATCTACACAAAAATGATGCCAATTTTCATGGTGCAACGCATCATCACTCATCAATTTTATTGATCCTGTATCTGGCTCACTTGATCTTAACGCGTGGTCAATGTCACTTTACAATGTAACGGACAACAGGTTGTACCTCCAAGATTGCGACGAGAAAAGTCCTCAAGGTGGATTTGAACCAGGGTCCTCCGCTTTACGAGCGTAGTACTCTACCGCTGGAACTGTTGAACCAAAATTTAGTTCCTTGAGCTTAATTTCCGAAACTGGCATGCCTAGATGCCTTTGATTGCCGTCTATTCCAGATGGCAAGGCATACATCGCAATTTTGTGAATCCGTCTATCGGACAGACTTACGAACTTTGACAACGGAAAGCCCTTCTATATAGGTCATGTAGGGCCTTCCTGTATTTTTTCAATCTCGCATAATATACTATGGGATTCATGCCACTATTAGCGAAGACCATGGAGGACGTTACAAGAACTGCAATTGGATTGACGCATTCTAAACAAACAACAGTTATAACCACGCCAACCGTAAACGGAATCCAACAAACATAGAATAATCCAATAACAAATGCTATTACTTTAGCTGCCTTGAGTTCTGCTCCTAATGCATATCGGGCTTTTGGTTGTGTTTTCTGATTGTCTTGAGGCTTGGCTTGTGGTCGACTTAGTTCAAAGGATTTTCCTAAACGGGACATTCCGTTTGGAGGTAAAGAATTTGAAGATCGTTTTTCAGTTAATGAGGATACGGAAAGTAAAGCCGTGTCCATATTTTGCGTATTTTGGTTGCATTGTAAGTTGCTGGTTTCTTGAGAAGTAGAAGCATCTTGTTCATCCTGAGAGAGGTCTTCAACACAAAGAGTGTCCCTTTTGCTTTGGGTGTTATTGTTACTTGATCCGACTCGATGAACCAAGAAACCTTTTATATTGTTATTATTGTTTACTACTTTTCTTTCCACATTATCTTTGCTGCTCTTTCTTGGTTCGCATGCAAACTTGTTAATGAAGAATAAATTTCTTGCATTCTGCTCGCCTTCCGATGTTAGATCCGTTTCTTGCGTTAAATCGATTGACACTGTGGGCATGGAACAATTACTGACACGAGGAGTGGACAAAATATCAGGATAAACTTTGTTACTGCGTAAAGTAAATAAATTACTTGATCTCCGTAGTGAGTTATGACGCTCCATTAGCGCAACTACTGCTTCTGGGGTAAGGTCAGCTGGATTGTCGATTGCTCTTAAGGGGAATGGTACTGATCCACGCCTTGATAGAATGCGAACGACCCGTCTCTTGTTTCCCAAGATGTTGTTCACATCTTGGGCCGAGGACGTCGATGCGTCAGAAAATTTGTCCACATACAATGACCATGGTACCATGCAACTGGTATCCACTTTTTGACCGGTTTGCTTTGCAATTGCTTTGACGTGTCTTTTTGCTATTAGGAAGACTCTCGTGTATAGATAAGTAATAACCAAAGCTGATATACACACGATGGTTACTTGATAGAAGAGTAGATAGTTGATATCCAAGGTCTCTGCGAACTTGCAAATTCCTTTGGCTTTCCGAGTACCAGAGGCCTTGCTAGAACCCCATCCAAGTAAGGGAAGAAAGGCAACCATCACGGCTATGAACCAAAGCAGAAGGAAGAAGCCAATAAGCTTCTTCCGTTGTACTGCCAATGAGCTGTATTTGAAGGGGTAATGTATGGCATAAAATCTGTCCCAAGCTAAGGCACAAAGGTTTAGGATTGAAGCTGATAGATTGAGCAGAGTAAAACAGTGTGAAATGCGACAATACTCAATAGTTTGTGTCCACGGGGATAGCATCACTTCTGATAATCGCATTGGTAAGCTTACAGTGCCAACCAATAAATCCGCAAGGGCCAATGAGCTCATGATAGCATTCGACAAGTTCCACAGATTCTCGGTAAAGGCAACAGTTAATATAACCAGTGCATTGCCACACGTGATAAAGCAAATTAAAAACGTATAAATAAATGTAAATATTATTGATAGGCCCTCCATAATGCGTTGTTGATAGCTTCGTGAGTTCGTTAAAGGCAGAGAAAACGTTGCGTGACGTAGTCTGCAGCTCTTTTAGAACATTTGTTTAACATATGGCGTGATCTCCGATGAAGGTAAAAATCTGCAATAAAATTTAGATGACTCTTAGAACATGTATGCATATTATCTAAATATAAAAACATGTAAGCAAGCAATGTGTAACGTTATCACAAACGTATGTCAATTGCTTCACACATCCATGCCTACATAAAAATGCCAGTTACTAGCAATATTTCTTGACCACGAAAACCAAAGTTATTGTAAGCTCCAAAACAGCTTTAGTGTGGGCAACGATATGAGAAAGGCATTTTATTTCTACTGGGTTTTTTTGAGATGGTGGGCGAGCGAAGTTTTCTCTCATGAGAACTCAGACAAGTTGAGAAAAAACGTGAGAGAGTGGTTTAAGAGAAGTGATTCTGTCATTATAGGATCAGTTTTACGTTTGGGAGAATCACAAAATATAATCGAATCTTCCTGCACTTATACGTGATGACGAATATATATGCTGCTATGGGGTTCACAAAATTTACAACCAGTATGCAACTTGTTGCTGTACTAAAATATGCTATTAAAAACTTATCGCTCCGTCGGAGAGGAATGCCGCCTTGTCCACGAATTTTCTAGTTACGGGTAGCAATACTCAGGCCTTGTGGACTGATAAAGGTATCTTTACTGACTGTAGACCTTACATACTCTATCTTATGAGAAATAAACAACCTTTGTTTGTTTAAATAATATGTAACTGCTATAAGCAAGTACAGTCATACATAAGATATTTAATTGTACGTAAACTTGAAGAAGATTTAATCCAACTCTTGCTATCGTAAATAATGAAATGCAATCATTAATTAGAAGTGATTTATGAAATGCCTTTTAACTCACCTGATCTGTGTCCAGCATTTTAAAAGCTATTTGGTATCTCAAGCAGACGATAGAAATTGCACTTGCGTCAATGTTCAATCACGTTTTTATTGTAATTGAATTTAGCATGAAGTTTCCCTGGTGCTCAGAATTAGGATTCAAAAGTTACTAAAGGAACAACAGTGTTGGTCACCATTCACCTCATTAATATCGATTGGCTGGTCACACTATATGTAGTTGACCAAGTCGCAATTTGAACACTTGTGGAGGTTTTCAGCAAGTCAAAGGCTCTTTTGTTATCAAGCTGATCTGTTTAGGTCTCACCCGACTAGTTTGCGGAAGGCAAGCTTTTGTCTACATAAAACCACTCGTTGATTGTATGTAGGACAGACCGGTTTCAACTATACAATGGCCTGCTGGCAGAAGATATACTTTATTTGTAGCAGCTGGGTTAGTTATGATGACTTCAACGATTTTGAGAGATAAAGCTTTTTGCGCTCAACACCCAGGTGAGAGAGATGCTGGAAAGACCCTGTGTTTACTAATGATAAAAGTAGCAAAACTTCTTTGTTAGAGTTAAAAACATGGATAGTTTTACACGTCAACTAATCTTTCCTTTTTATTTTGTATTTGTTAACGTTGTTGATACACGTGTTTTATAAAAAATGTATAGAAAACAAACGGGGAGCCAAATCTTACACGTCATTTATTGAAAATGACTTTTGTATTCATAAAACCATGTTGCGCTTACTTTGACGTCACGAGATCCTAACACGTGTTTACTGAAATGAGATTTCGGAAAGCATCTGCTGTTATTTAGTCGTTGAAAAGAACTACAGTTTCATTTTGGATTCACGAAGTTCACATCAGACAACGAAATGGTTATTAATGGCGTGTTCTCTTTTGGGGTCCACACAAACCATGGTAAGCTAGCATGCGCTAACTGAATAAGGTGAGCATTGACTCTATCATCGATAGTTACTGACCACGTAAATTAAGTGCGATTTAGCCTAGCACAAAGCTACGGTGGTGCCAGTGGATAAGACGACGGCCTTGAAGGCCAGAAGTTGTGAGTTGGGATCCAGTCACCATAAGAAGACGATGGGCACGAGAAGGTAACGGGAGACGAGTCCCAAAGAAAGCGCACCTGCTTGCAGGTTCCTTAACCCTAGCACGGAATCGGGTATGCTCGATGACAGTTTTTTACGGTATCAAAGATGAGGTATTGCTGGATACAGCCCATGGTGAAGCCCGTATATTAAATGAAAACTGGCTGGGTGATCAATGATTAGAGATGGCATGTCAAACGTTTGCCATCCTCATTCACTCGACAGTTTGTGATTGGATTGAACAATACGATATTTGTTTCCGTCATGGTTCTCCCAGACATGATATAACTGAAGTGAACAAAGTAGAGGGACGCAATCATCAAATCATGTCCATCTAAATTCTAAGAGAAAAATTGAAAGGCGGACGACAAAAAGTTAAAAAGAGGAAGAGAAAAAACTAAGCGAAGGAAGAGAAATAAATTGGAAGGAGGAAGAGAATAAATTAACAGGAGGAAGAGAAATAAATTAAAAGAGAAAGAGAAGGAAAAGGAGGAAGAGAAAAAATTAAAAGAAGGAAGAGAAATAGAATAGAAAGTGGAAGAGAAAAAATTGAAGGGAGGAAGAGAAATATATTAGGAGGAGGAAGAGAAATAAATTAAAAGGAGGAAGAGAAATAAATTAAAAGAAGGAAGAAAATAAATTAAAAGGAGGAAGAGAAAAAATAAAAAGGAGGAAGAGAATTAAAATAGAAGGTGGAAGAGGAAAAATTGAAGGGAGGAAGAGAAATATATTAGGAGGAGGAAGAGGAAAAATTAAAAGGAGGAAGAGAAGCAAATTAAAAGAAGGAAGAGAAATAAATTAAAAGGATGAAGAAAAGAAGGTCTAAACTCTAATGTAAGAGCTTCTCAAATCGAATGCAACGATATAATTATTTTATGCTTATGTAAGGGAAAATAAGATCTCTCTCGCATGCTCTGAAATTGTATGCTATCAAGTACTTGTCTTGTTGATTAGCTGAAAGACAATCCAAAGGTTATTCTCGAAAATTCGTGGATAAGTCTTCTTCCCGCACATGAAAGTGGTAATGTTACATCTTTCATTTTTTTTGATCTGACATAAAACCTTCCACGTTGTATCTGGTCTTAAAAAGCTCTACTCTTCCCAAGGCCTCAATTTGAGGACACTTTTCATCATCAAAACTTGCGAGTCCACCGAGGATTTAAATTGATTGTTTCAAAAGTTGGCCAAATTCCTACGCTTTACTTATTTTTGCCTACGCCAGAGACAACATTTTACTCAGATAATCACCTTATCAAAGCTAGGATCTAAATCGATTACATGTATTTTTGCAATCATGGAGAGAGGGCATGTCATATGAAGCTGATATCAAGTCTATTTTCATTCAGATACAGACGATAAGAAGCGAATTGACGAAACTTGGTGCGTCAGAATATTAAAACATCTGCAGTAGTATATGAAGAAAAAAGAACATGGCAATTTTCTGTGGTTAAATTTACTTATTTTTAAAAGAAAATTTTGTCCAGAGAAAGACTAAATGATGAGAGGTGGTTTATGAAAAGTTAATGTTTGGTGACTTGTTGACATGGTGAACGAGCCAAAGGCCACAACGGGTATCCCACCCTGCAAACCGTAAGTCGCACCCTTCACGTGCAATCGGAGATCAGACAAATGAAACAGTTAATAAAACCGTTATACTTCACCATTTTCACTCCCAAAAGTTCGCTAGATCATTGGTCCTCAACCTTTTGTGTGCCAGTTTCAAGGTTTAAAACCTTTCTGAGGACCGGTACATGGATAAGTGGCTGATTTACAAATCAAAGCTTAAACATCGGGTCTCTAAGTCGTTATATTTGAACTAGTTTAGATTGTTACAGCAGCCAGAGTTTAAACCGAAACGGAAACGAGGCCGCAAATAAGTGCAAAAAAGATAATGCTCTCATCCCACGGCCCAGAAGGAATTTGTCTACGGCCCCGTGCTGGTCCGCGACCCCGTGGTTGGGGACCCTTGCGCTTGATCAAAGAGAAGACGAGAACACATTGAGCGCATGCGTGCATGAGTTGTGCGGCCCCAACTGTAAGCAACTTGCATTTAAGACAACATGAAAACATTGATACTTGAAGAGGATTCTGCTGCCAAAATGTCAAAAGTGAAGAAGAGATGATTGAAGCCTATGAAGAACCCACCAGGTGAGGATTTGAAGTAAGTCTTATGTTGT
The DNA here is from genome assembly GCA_024741275.1 of Chironex yamaguchii. Lineage (NCBI taxonomy): Eukaryota > Metazoa > Cnidaria > Cubozoa > Chirodropida > Chirodropidae > Chironex > Chironex yamaguchii. Next base: position 36,632 of record JANTCA010027536.1, on the reverse strand, counting down.
GTACATTGTTAATGAATATTGCAGGTTGTTGTTGGCATTGTATTGTTGTGTAAGGGGGGCTTCAGATTACTTTAGGGCGTCGCCTTTTTTCAAATATGTCGTTGCTACCTGGCAATAGTGACCTAAGCACAATCTTTGGTACTTATACGATGGCTTCATAATCATTTGATAGCTTTAGACCAGAGTTCTTCCTGTCATGCAGAGGACCTGGGTTATGGTGATAGTAGCCCCTTATGTCAGTTATATCAATCCTATCACAGATACCTGGCAATAATGAGGTTTACAAGCAAGCCAAGAGGAATCTATTTAAATGCTGACAATCTTTCTTGAGCACAATTAAAATAGAGCACAGTGTTGTTATGGCATTGTCTCCTATTGTCAGGTATGTTAATCTTATTGCAGCTACCTGGCAATGAGGTAAGCACGGCAAGAACACTACTTGTTAATCATAGGATTATATTAAGACGGGATCTGGCAAGCAGGCAGGAAAGATTCAAACAAATGAATGATGAGCGGCACCCACTTCACAACCAAACTGCAGTTCGGCAGTGACTAAGATCATGCTCAAGTTTCCTCATTGCAACACCCTGCCTGATACCGATCCTAAAGAGCAACCACTTCCCTTTAGTGTCATTCCACAATTGGACTGGGTTAGCTGGAGATGTTGGAATAGGTTGAGGAGTGGAATGGGAAGATCAATGGCTTACCTTGTAAAATGGGGCTATGCAAATGACCCAAAATGTGATGCTTGTGGCGAGTGTGAGACTGTTAAACACATGAGAAAGTGCATAGATCCAGAATGTACTGAAGAAGACATCATCGAACCGACAAATCGGGGGAGACAGGTGATCGAGGCTTTAAAAGAACAAATCTAATTGCTCAATGGACACGAAGAAGATGGGATTATATATTGACAAGCATTTGTGGTGTAAAATGCATTGTTATTATTGGTATTAAACATGCAATATGGTGGTGTTAACCTTTTGTCACAGTGATAACAATCCTATTGTTGCAGCCATGGAGTAAGGACAGGATTAAGGAGAATTGCTAGATGAGAGTGATGCTTTCTATAGAGCCTGAATTGAAAAGGCTGACATATTTCTTTATTGTCAGGCAAGACTGAAGCATATGAAATGCCTGCTTTCAATTATGAATGACTGACTTCTATACTTAGGTGCAATTATGCAATGACTTGGAAATAGTTGACTGTTTGGAGGTAGGAAAAGTTTTCAAGGTTGTAATTACTTTAGTTAGAGGTGAGGAAGGGACTTTCATGCAAAATGTCAATGCTGATACGTGCTGATGATGAACATGTGGATGTTATTGTGTATGTATACTCGTGGCTAGAGTTCTGGGATAGCTAATAACTTAATTTAACATTACTGGGATCTGCAAATTAAGTGTATTTATTATCCAAGACATGATAATAATGTTTCAGTTTGTTTCATGCCTTCTCATAATTTGCAAAAGCAGTGTTTTGGTTGAAATAATGATTGTTGATGTACTTTGCATTTGTTATAGATTTTATTACTAATAAATCTAATATAATGTTGAAGGGATGTTTCAGTTTCAATACAGGTCATTCGTCTTTAGTAATCTGTATCAAGATTCAGTGTTTGTAATAGATTTTACCTTAGATGTTATTTAATTTTTCTGATTTAATGACAGCTGAATTATAATGAGTGAAAATGCAACTCCAATACTGGGAATATAATAAGGTAATGAATATTTAATGTAAACTGTATTTTGTGCATGTAAAGTTTGGTAAATGGAATAAGTGGAATAATGGTAAGTGGCCATTTAATATGAGCTGTGAAAAAGTAGTTAGGTTGATAAAAATTGTCATAGCAGCAAAGACAATGTGATTGTGGGATGTGGAAACTTTATTTTCATGAATCGTGTCAGAATGTGGATGACAAGACTTAGATTGATGTTTGATTTTATTAGAAATGCAGTTGAAATGTGGTTAACTTCCTTTCTGCAACTTGGATCATTTAAGCTATATCTTTTTCAATGTTTTCTTGCTCTATCAATCCTTTCCATACTTCATAATAATAACTATATTAGTGTACTTATTTAGAATTGAACATCATAGTATATGACTAATTTGCTAGGTTAAGATATATGATCAGAGACTTTCTGAGTACTTTAACCTTTGCTAGGTGCAGTTAGGGTAAAAATGCACTGGAAATGTCCAGCATATTTCACACACACACACACACGTGTGCATGCACACACACACACACACACACATTTGATTGTACTGCTGGTGTGTTGCTCTCATCTGACCAAGTGATAAAGGAAGTTTGAACTTGGCATAAGTGACTGTAAGTTCAACTAACTTATGAGAATATGGCAACTTATTGTTCTCATTAGTACAAAGAATTATAAGAGACAGGCACTTGTTTAGAGCAAGATACCCAATACCACCCAATCACAAGTGAATTACAAATAGCAAAGATGGTTGGTCAACTCCACAAGCAGCATTTGTAATTGACCAAGCATCTTAATTGGACAAGTTGCTTTTTGGGATACCATGAAAGCTTTACACATTAAATTTCTATGTAGAAGATCTTCTCGATCTTCTACACGGTAAAGGACCTTTAATCTATATTTGGTAGATTTTTTTACAATTTCTTCAGCTCACAAAGAACTTTAAAAAATATTACAATTTTGATTCTGTTATGTGCATTAGATTTAGGTGCCAACGTTTTTCTCAGTAATCTTTTTTAAAGAGTATTTTTCTGTTTTAGGCATTTGTAGTTAGTAATTCTGGTGATGTGTAATGATTGTCCCCTCCCATGGCAAGACCCCATTACTTCTAAGTAGGACATGCTGTAGGTATTTTATGCATAAATGTATACTACATTAAGCTCTGTCATTCTTGTGATTGTTTGTACAACAAGAGACTCATTTTAAGCCCAGATAGAGAAGAAAAATATAGTTTATCATACTTCTTCCATCGTGCTACCTATTTACAGAAAAACTGAATTTTCACCAAATTTTTCAAATATTTAGTATGGTATGTGATTGTTGTGTTATTTCCGCCTACCTGACGTGTCATCCCAATGGACTGCTGGATATATATATATATATATATATATTCAGCAGTCCATTGAGTTTTCTGAAGACGAATTATTCGAAACTTTAAAAAGTGTTTATTTCTTGTAATTTATATATATTTAATAAACATGGATGATTGAGCTCTTGACATATATATATACTACATATTATATATATATGTAGTTATGTAGCTATGACCATTTGAGTTGTATTGAAATGAAAATTGAATTGGTGTATTTCAGAGAAACAAGTTGTGTTGTATGTCCAAGGTGGGAGCTGAACCTGCAACCTTTTGCTTACAGAGCAGACACTCTGGCAACTGAGCCACTGGAACATATTTTCTTACAGGTAAATTTACTGATGCATAGCTCTCTCCCTAGAGGTGAAGTAATGAGACTCGATGTTTGATGACCGACGTGTGAGTTAACTGATGTCAGTACAAGGCAGTAGTGCATGCTTAGTTGTGGCTGAGTGTATAAAGTGCTAAGTCATGGTGGAATGTGATGAGTTGCTACATTGAGGCCAATTGGATGAAGTGCTGAGTCATGGCTGACATGGTGAGTTGTACGTCAGAGAGTGCTTGACTGAGTGGAAATTTCCCCTTCTCCATTTCTTTTGGGAGAAAGTTTGGACGCATTTTATTGACGGTGTGTTCTTTACTGGGTCACTAGTGTGACTGTTTTGTGACCCTTTTGTTATGACTAAATTGTTGTTTTTCTGAGAAACAAATTGTACGTCCAGAGCAGGGGCTGAACCCATGACCTTCCTTTTATGGGGCAGATGCTCTGGCAGTTGAGCTGCTGGAACTCTGTTTCTCAGAGGTGAATTTAAGAGGTCATGATTTGATGATTACATCACTACAGAGGTACCTTAATGTACAACCATTAGTGATGTGCAGTGAGAGTTACCTAAACCATTTAAGGAGTTATCAGAAGCAGAGTCAACATGATGGATGTGAAGTTTCCAAAAAGGCACTCTTTCAGGAATGTAATACGAACGTAAAAGTGTGATTGCCAGTTCATGGATGGTTGAAGGACAATGAAGAATTTTCATCCTAAGTTTAGAATTTATGAAAATTGGGTGCTACTTAATGACAATGGATTCCAAATTTGTTGATTTCCAATTTGCATTCCTTGTTTCCAATAGCATTAATTTTTGTACCTCATACACTCATCCGGTAAACACCGAGTTAAATGACTAATCACCAATATCTATTACATTTAGCAGGAAGGCAGTCTGATCTAATGTAATAAAAAACAAGGCACATTTCATGAAGAAAAAAATTTGGTAGGAAAGAAAAATATCAGAGGAGATGTATCCCTGGTTGACACCTTTTCTATGCATTGTTTTCACTATTAACTAATCGTATCTTACTAACTGTCAGTACTATAGTAGATCCATTAAGCCTCGAGGTGTGACTTTTTTAGCTTTTTAAGGTGGGGAGGTGAATGGCGTGGGATGATATTAGATAATGAGCTTATTTTGAACACAATGACAAGTTGACAAATTTGCTTTATTTCGGTTTATTCCAAAGCAAACAAAAGTAGGTGATTGCTTCTGATTCCTTCCAATAAAATCACCATTGACTTTATAAATGTTCTCAGATGTTCTTATGCTAAACATAAGTTGCCACTAAATTATTGTCTTTTACTTTGATTCCTTCCTTATATGAGACCAGTGGAGTTTGATAGGGGGACATTTTGTTTGAAATTTCGGTTTTAGGAACAAACTAATGTATATGGATATGCTGGAAAAAGTTCATAGTCTTTGTAAGTGTACAGAAGAATTTGCCAAAAATGCAAAGAATGCTCCAAGATTTTTCTCGAAGGTACTATTTTGGAAAAGTTTCTAGATAAGTTTGTAATTGGCAACATCAACAGCCAATGACAAGTTCTAAGACAAGATTTAACATATCCAACTTGCTAATCTAGGCTTACCAAGAATACTTAGAAACGAGTCTTCTATGCAGTAGGTCACTCCACTTATAAAGCTCTAGTCATGAAATATATGACAAACTTTCACTACAAGGTTTTAATCTGAAGATAAATGTTTGCTGATTACAATTTTCATAGCGAAATCAATTCTGTTGATTACATCATAGTATAACATTTAATTCTTTACACAAAGTAATTACTTATTACACTGCATTCATACCTTTGCATCTTTCGGTAAGGCTTGATAGAATTCAAATTTCCATCTCAGTTCTTTGTAGATATGTCTTAAACAACCAAATTCGAATTCTAGGCAAATTCTAGTTATGTCATCTTGTCCTTGGCAGTCAAATGTGACATTAAGAGCCAAGATTTTTATCATAGAATATTTAGTGGTTTTAGTTTAAAAACTGAGAGGTGTTTTTGCCGTCAATAATTTATATATGTAAAGAATCCTGTCTTTACAAGAATACAAGTCCTTTAAGTAATATGATTTGTCAATAAGGAAAATGAGATTTTTGGCACCTTTCTTGTAAAGCGGACACCAACACGTAGAATTCATTAACACTGGCAACAAAAGAGAGAGAACATTTTGAGGTGAGAAAGAATGCTTTTGGTAGATTTCAGCTGTAATGTGGGTTGAATAGATAGAAGAAATGACACATCATAGAGGCTTTTCATGTCATTAGCACTTCAATTGGAGTCATATTTGTTAGGGTGAAAGTCTTGTCAAATGTAATAACTGTTTTAAGTAGTCAACTCATCTACAAAGCTCACCGTCCAACACTGATCACGTAAGTTCGACAGAATGTGGCAATGAACAACGATCTTTTATTTATAGTAAAAGTTTGGATCGAAATTCGACAAATTTAATAGAAACGGTCTAACTATGGAATACTTGTTAAGAAAGAAAAAGTGTCAAAGAGAGAAAGTCAGAGAATAAGAAACGGTGATTGAATTCGTGAACGAGTAAGGACGAGTTAAATTGCTTGAAGAGAACAAAAAAATTCATCTGTCTGCAAAAATTAGGCTGTTGAAAAAGATAGCTGTATTCGAGTTCTGGTGCTGTAGGAGAATCTTGTGGATCGACATGCAAACGAATGAGATGCTTTTGCAGCGGATGGGAATTAACAAGGCATATATTCGACTGCATTATGAAGAGAAAGGCATCGTTCTTTGTACACGTCGCTTGTGGTTCAGCTGGTGAAGTCCTGTGTTGCATTATTGAGCACAGCAAAGAAAAAGTTGGCGAAGGCAGACGCAGAAGTACATGGATGACCGACGTCGACTTTGTGACGGAAACAAGAAAAATTGAACGAAACATGGAGATGGCAAAGGACAAGCAAGGATGGCAAAGAAGAATCCAGGGATGCTTTCCGTAGGAACCAATGATCGAAGACGGTCTCTAACGCACTGACATGGAATGCAGGCCTATCTTTGGCAACAACTTGAAGAAGGCCATCATTGCACTGGCTGTCATAAGAAACAATAAACTTGGGGGATAAGTTTTGACCATCAAATAAACGCCGTTCGGTATTCTGCGAAAGGAGAGAATTTATATTAAGCCAGGAGTGGCGCGTGATGTGCAGACAATCCCAGAAGAGGTCAAATACCGATGAGTTCCAAATTATTGCCGACACAGTTTTTGAATTCTATTGCACAATTTGTTTGAAATTTATATGTTTACTTTTGAGGGGAGCTGCCCGCCCCATGACACCCCCACAGCGTCATCCCTGCATTGAGCTGTTAAGTGCAATCCTGTCTCAATTTCTGTGACAAGTTTGCTCTAACTGAGAGCAGTCATTCACTAGTACTTTCAAGGACGTGGCGAGATGTTCCACCCGTGCATGGATTGAACCAAGAGCATCTGCATTTTTACTGTCTGTGCAACTAATACGTTATGTGAAAACTAAAGAATACTATACTATACTATATAAGATTTAAGGGGGTAGTGCATTAGGTCATTGGCTCCGAATGGGCCCACTAATTGCGTTGGATTTCATTCCGCATTCTTTAAAAGATGTTGCGTACTTTTCTAGTACTGTTAGAGTTTATGTACTGTGGTTTATATGCTTATTCACTTTATATCTAATGGTTTAGATACTTTACTATACTATGATATGCTATAGTAAACTGTTGGCGACACACTGAATATTCAGTGTTCGACATGTAGCCGAATAATCCCCGATAGGCGATTGCTTTAATAATTGTCATAGAAACGTTTCCTTACGAAGTATTTGTACTTAAAACAAAGTTACTATATATACTTGTAATGAAAGTTTGCACTTCTAAAGCAAAGTTTTAGTAAAGATCTTTCGAACAGAAGTCACACAGCCAAGCATTTCAAGTACCAGGTGTTCACCTGAAGAGCCTCTTCTAGATATGTGTCTCAGACTAGATCTGTGATTCTAATTTTCAATTCCTTTTACTTACGTCAGTCATCGTCATCAAAATGTAGTTTTATTCGGGTTTTATTCCTTGTGAAGTTTGTACTGAATGTAAAAGTGTTTAGACCCTATAGCCGGTTACCCCTTGAAGTTTAAAACATTTTTTTCGACATTTGATATAGGTTGTTAACCTATATAAGAGCTGGAATGCAATCGCCCTTTTGTTGTGTAACTATTCTGCACAATGTTTAATACCTATGCAGAAGTGTAGTGCCACGAGGCTAGTACACAATACGTAAAAATAACTTGCAAATTTAACGCCCTTTTGAAGAAGGGAGCAAGCTATCCATAGATTTTTCTCCAACAAAGATTTAAGTGATACTTACCCACGCCTTTTTACGAGTAATTTTAAGGCAATTGAGATGTGTAGCTTTGATATGCCGTAGATGAGTTCATTTTTGTCATCTTTTACCATATTTTACTGATCTTTCTCAGAGCTCACTGTAAGCATTCAATAGTACAAAATAAGGTCCAATTACGACAATTGCGATTTTAAAGTTCATTTTTGAGTAATGAGCCCCACCATAAGTAGGTAACTAAGTTTTCTTACTTAATTAGCTCTATAGTGATTTTTCCCCAAAATTAAGCGCATTTATGCCTTTATTTGGCATTACAGTTATTACCAATTACTGCATTAAAACATGATATAGCCTTACCTGAAAATACCAATTCACACTCAGTATCTGCTTCCCACATTTCTGGTGATCAATTAAAGAGGTCAGATTACTGCAAGATTCATACCTTTAATGAAAAATCTTCTCTCTGCCTCCTACCAGATGCTTAGGATTGTTCAATCAGATAGCTTTATCTTGGTGGGAAGGAAAGTTTTGAGTGGGAGAATTATATCCAGCTATTCTGCCCCAACTTCATTGTAAATGAAATCTGAGAACTGATGGTTGAAGATTTTGCGCTTAACGATGTATAATGTGACTGAGTACGCTGAAGCAATTTTATATTAAATATTGCAAATTTTGCCTATTCGATGTTTGAAATTTTGAAAACTCTTTCCTCGATGTTGCAGTTTGTAGGCCTTTCGTAAAAACTAACATGTTTACACTCATTTTTCGGCAAGAATGTATACTATCTTCTTTGGTTGTGTCACTATCTCTATCTCTATCTCCTTGTATGTAGATGTTAGTAATGAGTTTTTAGCTCTCCTTTCTCATGAAAATACTTCGTGAAGAAAGTTTCTTTCTCGTTACACTTTGGCAGAAGACCGCGCTCCCTGTATCCACCTACAACTTAACAGCACAGTAGAAATGTCAACAAATTCAACTCTCAGGTAATTAGTAACTTGACTTCTGCTCTCATAAGATTGCCCGACCACATGATTCTACCCGTAATAAGTTCTTGAGCTCGTTCTGGTGACACAAATTTGTTTGATCCTTTTATTTTAGCAAAGTTATGGTAATGGAATAATAGCGAGTGACTTGAAATAGCATATATTTATATTCTTGCCATTCCTCAGTTTCACAGTTTATCAAAATTATGTTTGGTTCTGTCAGTGATCGTATGTTGATAGCTGTATTCTGGTTATGAAATATTTATTTCGCTTAATTAAATGACTCCCTCCCTTGGCAAGCGAGAGCTGATTTCGTTTGCGTCATAGGCCCCAATTTCTACCTCTACGGAAAACTGCTGAGTATGTAGAGACAATTCAAACATACTTTACCAAATGCTGTGTTAGTGAATAGAAGTGGTGAGCTATCTGATAGCGAGGTAGGGTCTCATAGTTCTCACTCCGAGGCCTTAATAACTTCCTGAGATAACATGTTTCAGTTGCGATAATCAGTCATTCGTTGAGGTTAACCCTAACAATATTGATCCTACAAAGACATTTTCAGGGGTGGAAATTAAAATTTTTAGGAACTAGCCAGCCGGGCTACTAGAGCAAAAAATCAACTAGCCCGGATGAAAAGTTACTAGCCCGGAGTCTGATTATTCAGATTCCGTGCAAAATTACCTGTTTTGCATCGCAAATCGTTTTCCAAAATGTTCAGTGTAATTTAGTAGTACTTATAAATCCATATTTTTTTTTTGGGGGGGGGGGGGGTATCTTTCATCTTTTCAAATTTTCCTGGATTATTTTTCACTTTGCTGTGGAAACAGAGTAACAAAAGGTAAAGTTTAAACGAAGCGATGAAAGTTGACAAACCGTTCGATAAAATGTGTTGTTTTTGCAATAAATTAGATAGAATATGCTACTCGCCAACCGGGGTCCATTCCGTGAATGTGTAGTCGCTTTTGTTGCCTCGGTCGACCGATTGACTGCAAACGCCACCCCTGATTTTACAATTCACAAAGCACCTCTCTGTTGCTTAGGAAGGCTCGGTAACTTGAGTTTGAGTAAAATCTGTTGTGACGAAAATCTGCAAGTTTAAAGTAATAATGGTATATAAGGCCCGGTTTAGACGCCGGATTTTGGTCGACCGAAATTAAATTAGCCAGAATCTAACATGAACTCTGTAAAATAGCGTCTCCAATTTATGCGTCGCATTTCAACTACATTCGGGAATTGGTTTTGATTTTGTAACGCAAACCTATTCCACATGCACTTTTTTAAGATAGACATTGGCAAATTAGGGACTAAGACAGAAATCAGTTGAAATTGACGCGACATAAATCCATCGTCTAAAGCCAAGTTGCTCATGTATTAGATAATCGATCAGTACAGCATAAAATGGAGTCTAAGTTTGACTCGAGTTATATTTAGGCGGTAAATTTGTCATGGTTTTTAATTGTAACGTTTAATTTAACATCACAGAAATTTAACACAAGAGCAACTTATATCCTGGGCCTAAGGCGGAATATTCCTGGAGCAACCAGCCCAAACGTTAAGCTGCTTTGCCTAAGATTTGAACACGAAAATGTTCTCTGTATTGGCTTGAACGGGAGTCAGCATAAATATGTATAAGTTATCATAAATGGGCTCCAATCACTTACTTGCTGCTTGTTGCAAAGTAATATTACAAGTAAGATAATACTTTGTATTTTACAAAACGTCCTTCGGTAAACTTGTGTATTCTGGCGTTGATATAAAGCATTCTATTGTTAATATTAGCTCCTAATTGTAGAGAGACTATGATTTGAGAGGGTCATGAAACACATGGTTAACGAAAATTACTATGCTTGTAATCTCAAAACTTTCCATATACCAAATTGCTACAGCGGTACAAGACCATTCTTGGACTAAAGGCAGGATAGCCAGACTCGGAAGGTATCAAAGTACCACAAAAGGTGATTATCCTCAAGGTATGACGTTTGAAACAATCGACATTCATGGATTAAGTCAAAGGATTTGAAGACAATGGCATGACAAGGCCGATGATTTAGTATCATTAAATCGCATTGGAAGATGAAGTAGGTTCCAGCCATCCTCATTGCACCTGAGATAAGGATGCCTTGCAAGTGATAGTTCAATGTGTTCCTGATTTGTATTACTCTTTTGATGGGTCCCAACCCCCTGTGATGTTTTTTTAATGTTATCTGCTATCCTCCCACTATCCCTGTGGTCACTCTTGCAGGATTTTGGACCATTTCCTAATTTTAAAAATCTGTGAGCTGCAAAAAGGAATACAGAGTATGGAGATGACGCGATGCTACCTGCGAATTTGCGCAATCATTATTTGTATCTTAATAATCTACTGATATGACATTTACTCGCGTAAACAATGGGTTTTGGCGTTGCATTTACACATTCATGCTGGGTACATCAGGGTTTTCTGACGTCATCGCCACTGGGTCACGCCAACTCGAAAAACTCAGTTGCGTGGACAGCCTCCAACGCTTCGTAAGTGCATCTGCTGGATTGAAGAAGAATTTGCGTTGTATCAAAGATTAAAATCTGTTAGGTTGAAATTCTTTTCTGTCGTCTATGTAGGTAGCCATTCCTATAGTTCAACAAGTTTGCTTTGTTAGATCTTATGATACTGTTTCCAGCAAATCTGTTATTTGGAAATGGCTGCCTTGTTGAGAAATGAAATAATGTTTATTTCTTGTGTCTCTGTTAGTTCGTAGCTTTGCTATTGCCTCTCTATGACGTACCCTACTCCAGCAAGCAAACGTAATTTTTTGGGATGTTGGACAGAAATTTGAAAACATCTGTAACAAGACTTTGTGAGAAAACACCAAACCTTCAGCATTTTTCTGTGGCCAAACGTTTCTTGTCTTACATTATTTGACTTACAGTTACCAAAGGATTGTATGAAAATTAAACTTGTAAATGGTTTTTGAGTACATTTTGTTAACTGTGTACTAATTGGGTGTGATCCTTTATGCCGGATTTGTCCAAAAATGTTTCTAAATTCTTTTTTTGCTAAGTTTTTTCTGAGATCTTGTAAGTATAAAGGCAGGCCGATAGTTCTGAGAAGAGATACCTGACTTAAATTTATTAAAATGTACCACAAAAAGATTGTTTAAACTGTTTTTCTGTCTCAAATACTTGACATCTTCAGAGATGTTATTAATATACACATTTAGATAAAAAATGAATGCCACTTTCCAACAATACCTTATAATACAATATAAGCGAAGAAAAGATAGTATAAAACTGTGCAAAACATTAACAATGGATTAACAAGGTGATTAATAAGGCGAGGTTCCCAAAGAGAAAAATGTAGTGTCGTGGGCCTAGTTTATGACAAATGAAATACAAAATTTGTTTACTTTTGTTCTTTACTCTTTGTAATTCTAATATTGTCAAATATAAATTTCTGTGATACATCATATTTGAACAATCTTTTTGCGGTAAAAAACTTGAAAATCGCCTTGAAAATTTGCGATATTGCGCTAAAATCATACTTAAAAGTTTTTTTCGTCTGACACTCTTCAGAGTATGAAACGTCAGAAAGGAAAGTGTATGTATATGGCAACCTATTCATACGAAACATGTAGCAAATCTAGCCAATCATAAACAAGAAAGGAAGCAAAGAAAGAGAAAATGAAGAAACAAAACATTATGAGAATAGTCCAAGTGAAAAAACGAACTCTTTTTGCCTACAGAGTACTGGTATTGTTGTTTACATCATATTTGTAGTTTTGTTAAGTGACCATGTTGTGTTAACTGTTGCCAATGGTAACCAATACCTGGTACCAGGTTTCTTTTCCTGCGCACCGGAATTGTATTTCATGTGAAACCTTTGCATGTGGTTTTTACTTGATTCCAGTCTGAGAATTTCGTAATCAAAACGTGTTAAAATTCTATTTGCACTTGTCCTGTTTCTCCAGTACTTCACCAGCCTTAATTTTGTTCCTCAGGCTTCAATATGTCTAACAAGGTAAGATTTGTATGCTGTTGTGAACGTTAGATTAATTCAGCATAATTCAACCGGTTTATTCGTTTGCGTGATCATGGCTCTGCCTGTTAAAGTTTCATCATAGTGAAATTTGATCCGTTTGTCCGATCACGGTCACATACGACCGTTTTCAAGAGTAAAACTGCCATAACGAACCAAAGAGTAGGGAATGACTTGCGAGTTTCTTCCATTATTGCAGATACAACAGGATTTAGGGTCGCAGACATGGAAATTTTAGAATACGATTAGGTATATCCATTTGGTCGTCCTGTTGTAGTTGGCATCATCATAGCTCGAGTGTATAATATGATCATCCCCTTCAAGCGCAAATGACCACTACTCTGCCCAAAAACTCGTAAAAAAGGTCTGTGTGGTAATACTGGCCCAGATCGCAGAGTATAGTATGTGAATGGGACCATCGTGAGGTATGACGTGGGCGTGGCGTGGGAACGGTTTGCGGTCAACATCTAATAGAATTTTGGTTTTATTGTGGGCTTACAGACTTGCACATCTCATTGATTGATTAACGAATATTTCAATATAGGAATGAATTTTTCAATATAGGCTTGAATGAATAATTCGGTTTAGGATTGAATGAATATTTCAATAAAGGATTGAAGGAATATCTCAATACAGGATTGAAGGAATATTTCAATGTAGGATTGAACGAATATTTCTATATAGGATCGAATGAATATTTTAATTTAGGATTGAATGAATATTTCAAGTTATGATTGAATGAATATTTGAATTTGGGATTGTATGAATATTTCAATTTAGGGTTGAATTAATATTTCAGTTTAGGATTGAATGAATTTGTCAATTTATAATTGAATGAATATTTTAATTTAGGATTGTATAAATAGTTGAAATTGGATTAAGTGAATATTTGAAACTGAGTTGAAATTGGACTGAATGAATATTTGAAATTGAGTTGAATTTGATTGAAAATTTTCGGGTTTGAATTATGCTACCATTTGGCAACCATAGAAAAGACCAAAACTAGAACTGAAGATCTTTTAATTCATCCTTGGTAATAACAACTGCTTTAGAGAGTGATGTTGTGGCAGAGTGATGGCTGCTTTGTCTAAAACTCACAGAAATGTAAATTTTATGACTTAAATCTCTAACAAGCGTACTTTGAGGCAGAAAGATGTGATTCCATAAAACACAACAGTTTTTATTTTAAATTTACTTTTATGGACTGAAGCTATGGCTTGAGCCACTTGACATAGTGTTCATCTTCTTAAGCATGGGTCATCTTCCTCTTTTAGAATCAATCACCTGCTAAGGTTTATGCAATTGGTGTAGTAAACCATGTTAGAAAGTCATAAATTCTTGAGAAATTCTGGATCTGTGTGAACTCTTTTAGTCAATTTTTTGAGGAGTTGTTACATACTATACATTTAAACAGTCTTGCGGCATGTCACTGACATCATAATTTAAATTGTTGCATTACTTGCTTGATCTTTGGCTGCCAATTGTGCTTACAAAGAAAAACAATTTTTTGTCATAGAAAAACATGTCAGTCAAGCAATATGCACATTTATTGAAATATATAGAATTGTTTGTGTGTGTGATATTGAATGTGAATTTCTCTGATTAAATGTTTATTTTTGTTGAGTTTAAGCCATCAGTATGAGCTACAACTAATTCAGTGTTTGAATGTGTGCCATTTAATATTCAATATCCATTGATTTATCATGATGATTTTTCTTAAAAAGAATGTGCATAGTAGCAGGTTTATTGCTTATTTTGACTTCCTTATTTCTTGATAATATTTGATTAGTTGTTTATATTGTTGGATTCAGTCATCAACATGAGCTCTTTTCCTACAACTAATTCAGTTATAGTATGGATATCATGTCATAGCTTTCTGGACCTTATTCATTTACCTTAAGCATGTGCACGACCTTACCCATTTAGAATTTCATTGATTTTACAGTAAACTCCCCGTTATTCAAATGGGCAGTCATTCAAAGTTTTGGCTTATTTGAAGTTATTTTTATTTCCCTTGATTTTACCTTAATAAACCCTTTAGTTCAAAAATTTCCCTTAGTTTTCGAACCTGTAATTAATTCAAATATGGTTTGTTGAAAATTATGTTTTGCTTCCTTAGACAAAGAATGTATCATTTCTATGAATTTTTTGAAAAATCCTGATTGCGGTAGTTGAAAATTTGAAAAGATGAACATTGTATTTTCTCCTTAAGAATCAGCATACACAAATAATCTCTTACAAAATCTCAGTCATTTCACAGTTTCTGGTGAAATGTAATTTGCAAAGGATTGTTATTCCCCTATTGTCACCCTGTATTTATAGCTTTTCCAGTAACTTTAATGGAGCAAGTGTTTATAATACCTGATTTGTTCAAAAAAGTATAATGCTAGGTTGTGTAATACTTTAACACAAAGAGAGAAAAACACTATGTTTGTTTTATATGCTTACTCTTCTTTGTTCGCACCTTACCATGTGAAAAATGCAAACTCTAGCTAAATCTCGGTTATTGGAACTCCCAGTTATTTGAAATTTTTCAGGTAACATACAAAACTCTGAGTTAATTGAATGTGTATCATGAAGTTTTGTAACATTGTTCAAGAATCTTTTGAAATTTGTTAAAATGTTTCTTGAACAATTGGACAAAAAGTTTCCGTACCTCTCTATGCTGGAATGCAGGAACGAACATGCAAATTAGTTTACACCGCCCCCCTTTTGGTCCAAACTCTGTTGTGGGCTTTCTCAAAAGAAGGCTCCAGTTCCAGACCATCCCTGCTGATGATTTTTACATCAACTGAATGGACTTGGGTTGCAGATGTGCATGCGACCTTGTTTTCCTTTTTTTCTGCTCTTTTCCACAACTTTGTTTGGCATTTTTGGCTCATTTCCTCTTTTGTTCACATGCATAAAAGACGTGTCAGGCATATTTTTATGCTTTGCGTTCGACAGCTGGGGACCAAACTTTAAACTCACCCATACTCTTTGGTCAGGAAGGGGCCTGCAGTAATTTACAACACAGATCTCAATAATGTTATGTGGGAGCATTTTTTGCAAGGGATATTGCACAGGCATGGTAGCTAGTCAGATTATATTAAGTGACAAAAATGCTACTGAAGGGTTTCCACAATTATTGTTGAATTTAGCCTTTAAACATTGTGGATTCCAGGGGACAATTACCCAAACAATGAAGTAGATTGCAGTTGTGCAGTTCCTCTCCTCCTTCCCTAGTAATCTGCCTTTGAGTCGACTGCCTCTCACTATTTTGTCATTGCATCCATAGTGTCTGAAGGCCTTGATTGAGGTCAAATTTGTTAATTCCTCTATTTTCCTTCCATTCAAATTTCCTATTGATAAGAACAGACAGACTTGTGTGATGACAAAAGAGATTTTGTGTTAGGGCTGTTATTGCTGTTATTGTTATTGCAGTTAAAGTCAGGAAGATTTTCTGGACCTATATAAGTCGGTTGCTGATTTCGGTTACATTGAATTGATTTTAAAGTTAGAACGTAGGCTCCTCAAAAACTTAGCTTCTTGGAAAGTATACAGGACAGTTGTAATGAGCGAGTAACAAATTATATTGACAGAACGCTATTTGACATGACATTGATTATACTGAATTTGTCTATTTTCTTTATATATTTGACGTGCTTTACATTAGAGAAAAATTAATGTAGTACGCATCCATCTCACATTATCTTATTCTCTGATTATCAGAAGGCTTCTTTCCTTATAAATTTATAGAATTCCTATGTCTAACATATGTGTAATGTAGGAGGAATTCATTATTGAAAACAGGCTTGGTTGTAATGATGGCACAAAGGCCTGTCACCTCAATTGTTTGACACCTTGATAGTGGTAATGGTTCTTTGTATCCATCAACCCCCCTGAATTTACAGGATTTTGCTTCAGCCTCATAATTTTTGTGCATCTTGTTGTAGCTTTCTGTAATTTCCACCAAAATCTGTTTTATTTGATAATCACGTTTTTTTGAAAAAATCCTCCTAAAGGAAATGAAATTTCATTGCTTTCATTCATTTAATCACTTTTGGATAAAATCTTTCTATTTTAATGATTGCTGCAAATTTGTAAAAGATATGTGACACCAGCAAAATTTCAAGGGAGATGTCCAACCATCGAAGTATCAGACCATATAGGTGTTGTACCATTGAGAGGTATTTCCAAACATAAGAAATTAATGATAATGGGGTTCTTTGTCTCTTTTTAATTTTTTAAAATTAAAATTAAAATTTAATTGCAGTTGAAAATTTGCTCTGTGGAAAATATGATACCTTACTATTTTGTGCTCTTTTCACCATTTCTCTTGTGATGTTTAGATCGAAAACAACTGTTTACCTCAACTGGTAAAGGTAGTGAAGGTAACAGATGATTTTCATAGTCTAACTGCAGCACGGAGTATACCTTCTGGAAATGTGATAATGCATTGTAGCGGGAAGGTGACACACAACCAAGATGTACATAGTATCCAGTTGGATGATGATAGGCACTTTCATTTTGATTGTGATGCAAGGTTTACCAACCATTCATGTAATCCAAATGCTGTGTTTCACTTTGAAGGAGACAAAGTTGACCTTGTTTCAATCAGGGACATAAAAGCAGAAGAACCCATCACTTATGATTACTGCACAACCGAATACACATGTGTTGTACCATTTGATTGTCTTTGTAAGTCTGAAAATTGTTTTGGCCAGTTTAATGGCTTTATGAATCTTACAGATGAACGTAGATCCTTGATAGCCCCATATCTATCACCTTTTCTACGAAAGAAATACCAAGAAATTTTGTGTAGATAGGAGTAATTTTTTGAAGAATTTAATAAAACTGAATTAATTGCAGTCAAAATTAACTTGATGTTTTTTGTAGTAATCACGATTGGATGTGAGAATTGTATGTACTAGTTTATTTTTTATTCATTGTGTGTTGCTGAAAGCTGGAGTAGTTCATGTCTATGCATTGTTTATTGCGGTATAATACTGATCACAACTCTTGCTTCTGTTCTTCACACAACCCTGTCAACTTTTATATTTGATCAGTTTTAACTGGCCTGAGTAATTGGAACTATTGTCTTTTATATTGATTTTTTTTTCATTGGTAAATAATTCCTTCATAATTTAATATCTAATGTGAATGTGGTCTGCCAGCTGATCATGCCTAAGTGGTTGCAGTTCCATGCTAAGGCCGTAGATATTAACAGAACCGTTAATTGGAATGTACAGAGATGTCATCCATTTTTATGACAGTGGCATGTGGGAGCAGCATTGGTTTGTTTTCTTTTTACTAGAAAAAATATTTTCAATTTGAAAATATTTTTAAGTAGGGTAGGGGGAAAGGGGTGAAGAATGTTAAGAAGGAACTCTGACATAGAAAAGATCCTGACATTACAGAGAGAATACATAAAGACATAAAAAACATCATAACACTAAGCACATTTAGTATTTGTGGATATATTATTTAATCATGTTATACAACAAAATTTGCAACTAGATCGCTCGCAGAGCATAAACCTTTCCATAATCATCAGGTTTGGTAGAATTCCAAGTTTCTCAGTATTCCAGTAACTTGAATTAATTGATATCAAGGCAACAGGTTATTTTCCCATGACAATTTCCATGCTAGTTTATGAAGATAGTATTAACTAATGTGGTAATGGGTAGGATGATCGGGATCATCCTAAACAATTTCGTCACTAGTCATGGCTCTATAAAGATATAATTATCAAAAATTTGGAAGCGTGATTCGGAATCCTGAATTTGATCCAGATCATCACAAAAAGAATCAAACGGAACCACTTGGGCTATCAACTTATGGTAAAAATTTTGGAGTGATAACGTTAGCAACGTTTTAAATTATCTTGCCAAATCAATAGACAAACGTTCATGAAAACGTAAACACCTTGGCAGAGGTAAATAATATAAGGCGAAGAAAAAAACAGACTTTACATGAAAACAATTTTATTTCCTGATTGACAAATGTTCACATAATTCACTACGATTTACATGTTAATAAATACAGTGAAACCTGTTGTTTCACGTTTATGATCCATAACAAAGGAACAATGGAATGCCTATAATTAAGCTACAATATAAGACCACAGAATGATGTCACTACAATACGCTTTATCTGGCCAGCTACACTAATGTACTTACTAATGTGAGAATATAATTTCCTACGAAATGTGCTACCATCGTTGGTGCTGTTGCTACAGTGGTTGCCAAAAATCAATACTACAAAAATTGAAGCCGAGTGTTATGACTAGTCAGGTGATTTGTTACCAGGCATATGCAATGAACTGTTTACTGTCAAAGGATGGCATTTATATGACCACTATACCACATATCATACCCACCATACCTCGAAATGTTGCATGTTTTTTGCTTTGTATGGGAAACAAATGTACCATGAATTAAAAGAATTCCTGTGAGGATAGTATGGTGTATAAAAATAGTGACAAACATATTGTCGAGAAAGCTTTTATCTTACTGTTCTTGCACAAAGGAAAACAATGAAGAGGATAACACTCGCCCTTACATGGTATGACAAGAATAGGCCTTTTATAGACTGATTCATTAATCAATGGATTAGAGAACACATATGCAAACTTTTCACATGTATAATTATTCCTCTACTTGGGACCTTTGCAATATTCACAGCAGTAGAAACGCTAACATTTTAGTTCACTCTGATCAAATTTCAAGGTTTTTTATGGACAGATAAAGAGGCATTACTTTCATCATGTCATATCTCCTTGTCATGTCAGATTTGAACCATGTCATTGTAATTTAAATGGTGATGATGGTGATGATAATGGTGATAATGATAGTGAACTGTGATGATGGTGATTATGATGCGGTGATGACAGTCACAATGATGAGAACAGCAACTATTTTAAGACAATGAGAATAACGGTGAGAACATTTGTACTTAATCTGAAGATTATAGTGATGATGATGATTGATTATGATAATGGTGATCCTAATTGCAATGACAAGAATAATAAAACATGTGTTATCCTGCTAACTGTCTTTGTTTGTAAATATAGTAATACCTAGTTGTAGTACTTTAAAAGAGGCATGCCCCTCTAAATCAATGCAGGGGGCACCTTATTCTGTTGCTTAAAACTGCCATCAGAAATGTGTGGTTCCCTTAAGGCTACATAGTCATCTTCTACATGTCATGCTTTGACAGAAGTGTGCTTAAGAATGATACAATCCGATTGCCTTAATTCTATACAAATTTGACCACAGAACTTGTCTGACTACTTTATCACTGTTGATTATCAAATTCCACTGACTGACATTGTTGCCTTTAATATACAATTTAACAAATGATGTGAAAATCTTATACACATAACAAGAATTAATTTAAAGGACTCATACAAATGTATTGACATTGGCAAGTCCAACAGGTTTTAAATCACAACACATATAATAAAGTTATGGAAATCTGTACATGTGAAATCAATTGTAGGAACAAAATGACTGCCATTGACCACTATGAAGAAAGAGATTGGGCCATTGGAGGACATGCTGGCAACAGTGAAGAGACAGACGTTGGTGTTGCTTGGACATGTGAGATCACTAGGATTGACCAAGATGGTGCGACAGGAGGCAGTATGTGGCAAGAGAGAAAAGGGAAGACAAACAAAAACCTTACAGGGCAGTATCATGGAGTGGGCAGGGATGAAGACGGGGAAGCTACCATAGTGCCAAATGACCAAGGGGCATGCAGAAAAGCACCTTTCCAGTCAGCTTCTTATCACCCCTACAACCCTTGACTAAGGTTCTTCTTTAGAAAGAACAGAAGTTAAAACAAGGTTATTGATTCTGACCCTTGAATTTGTTATTCTGGTCTCAAATTCTTGCTCTGTCATAATTATGTGCCTAGCAGTTGGTAGTTATTAATCTTGTCAACATCAAATATTTGTTCCATTTCACTGACAGTTGTTTCCATGACTTCTTCAGGCTAACACAATAACAAACATACAAACAGGGCATCTCCATTAATCATTAAAATAACTTAAAATACTTTTTTCACAAATTGACTCATAATGAGATTAACTGACATTTTGTTACCACTGAGACACTACAAACAATGTGAAAATATCAAAACATCTGCTTAATAGCAACTAGACTTTCTGACCACAACTGAAAGCACTACACAAAGTTTCAATGTCTTCGTTCTCTATTGTTTCAATAGTCAACACTTTTTGGCAAAAGAGGGTGAAGGATAAACAACTGATTTTAAGTTGTGAAAGGAATACCAACTTACGTTGCTGAGGTAATTGTGTGTAGTAAAACTCTAAAGATGTCAACTGGTAGACATCAGATCTACTTTAAATAAAGTGTAAAAACAAAGGAGTTGAGTGTAGCACACGGTATATGGTCTTAATCGAATAAAGCAATACCCTAAATTCTCGAACTGGCCCCCCTTCAAACAAGCCCCCATCCTAGAAGCACAAATTTTTAATAAGCACCCCTTGAATAAGCCCCCACTGCTAGCATGTTGATTTTAGCCATCTGAGGTTCCCATTGGCATTTTGTCAAGTTACCACAAAAATCCATGCATGGCAATGGTAAATTAAATTCTCTCAAAGGAATTGGTGATTAAATATGCAGTCTATTTAAAGCACCTTTGTTTGAGACAATTTTTTGTTTTCCTAGCAGTTTTGTCACCAATATTTGGGCATGCATTTGGTTCACTGTGTATGCAATATACTTCACTGAAATAACTTACTACACCACCTACAGCAATCATGTTGTTCAAATTAGATGTATCGAGAAAATAGTTTGTCAGTTGAGAAATTTCAACTGGAATATGACCAACTAATTTCTCATTTTTTGATGGCATGCTGACTGAAAATGCCAATTGCACTATGGTCATATGGCCTTTTTGCGGTTGTCCATTAATGCACAAAAGTATTCATACCTTAGGGTACCACGTTTCCTTTTATATATATATATTTGAAGAAATAAACACTTTTTAATGGTTTGAATAATTACTTTACCAAATTAACTGTAGGGATGAAAAACTAACTTTTATATTCATATTGTTATTTTTTTATTATGAAAACAAAGTTTGGAAATTTTTAAATGTTCAGATTATTTTGTAAGCCCCCCTTGCAAAAGCCACCCTTTTAGTAAGTCCCGATTCAAATATATAAAAAATAAATATGCCTCCAGAGGGTTAATTCAAGGATTTACGGTATACCAATTCCACCGTCAAGCATCACTTGAAATGTAAATTGTGTGAAAACTTTCCATCAACGTAACCTATCCATGATGCCGTTATCCACTGCCTGTTTCAGCTGTCTTACACTAAAGTTTACGTCAAAGTCACTCCTTTCTGTGGAGCAATTGCCTGTTATTGCGATGGAACAAGGCTTCTGTGCTATGTACTCTTTTAAAAAAATTTAATGATTTTGTTTTGTAAAGTTTAACTAGACTCGATTTTCTACTACAGAAATGCAGAGGTGCAAACTTGATTATATATTGTTACATATTTGCTAGCAAAGAGAGGATTACCACACACATAAACCCCACTTTTCATCCTCTGGCTGTGCCATTGATAAAGAGTGTAAAGAATCTTTTGCAAATCCTGTACCCACCACTTGTTTTTGGCAGTATTAAAGGGATTGCCTACTACCTTGTTGCTGTCGCAGTCCACATCAAAAATTTATGGAGAAGACATTATTAGGTTTCTACTGTGGTCTTGTTTCTAAGCCAGTAGAAAGAAATTGTTTGCATCTGTATTACATGTAATATTGAGCTTTACTTGAAGCTACATTGTATCAGTTAATTGTCACATTTTTACACTAAGATGGAAAATGCTTCCAGGCAGCATAAGTTAGGAGGGTTAAGCTTTTAGACTGAAAAAAAAAATTATATTAATGATCACCCCTTGTACTGCTCTTGTGGAGGTCAAAGGAAAACATGTTTTTAGGTGCAAGAGATATGGCACCTCAGATATCAAATCTGGACTGTTGCATCAACTAATAATGATGCCTCAAATAGCACTAGAAATGTAGCACTTAAGCCAAATCACTAGTCAATAATAAAATGTGAATGTCTCTTTATGAAATTCCACACATGTGGAGAAATGACACCACTGTTTGTGTCGACATAAAAAGCACAACATGGCATGAAATGACTGTAAAAACCACATAGAAATTCTTTGGCGAAAAACAGAAACTCTGTACGAGCTCCAATGTGTCATGATGTAAGAAAATAACTTGCTAAATTTATATGCACGTTTGTCTTTGTTTTTGATGTCTGTACAATATCCAGAAATTTGAAAGCTAAAAATCCTGTCCAACATTGTTAGGCATAGAGCTCTTGCTCTGAGGCTGTAATGCCATTCAAATCTCGAATCAATCCTTCAAGGCCTTGCATTTCTCGTTCAAGCTCAGTTAATGCCTAGCAAAGAGAAATTGAGAAAAAAATCGTAAATCTAAAAATTGCCGAGAAAATATAAAACACGTATTATTGACCACTTCTTTGTTTTGGGATGACCTTTGCCCCCATGCACATATGTTTTCACAAGTCTGCAGGCCTGCGTGCATGTCAAACACGTCTACAAACAGCTGTGCTAACCTGAAATGCCCTCTAGGTACAGCGGGTTGACCTTAAGCGAAACCTTTTACTACAGGATATCATCCAAAGAAGACAGTTGGCCATGTTTGTGGTAAAATGCAAGGGAAGAGGGTAACTGCCTTATCTTAAATAAACTACAGTTGCAAATAAATAGGTTATGGTCTTTTAGTACTACATATGTTAGTACCCAGTAGCTGAGTTAAGGATAGCTCCATGTGGCTTTGCCACACAAAGTTAACAAGCTACATACCAATGTATTTCCACCAACTCACAGTGATGTCCTGGTAGCACACTTCTGTTCATGCACAGTTGAGATTTCCCTGGCAGCATAAGGTTATGTAACAGGAAGTAGGCTTCATAGAAGTGAAGTCCTACTGCAAGTATTTTTCTTGTAATAATGATTTGCAACTTCATGCTTATAAAATCATTATTTGACCCAAACAAGGTGACTCACCTGGAGTCAACCCCTAATTAAGTTCTAAAGTTGATACACTTACTGGGTGACTTGCTGAGCGGGGAACTCCATCAGGGCCAGTTGAATTGCTACTGCTCACAGTGGTGTACACGTGACCATTTGGTCCTATGGTTGAAGATTTACCTGAATACTAGAAAGCAAAAGAGGTACAAAAAGATGTATTATTTATACCAACAAATAACTGTTGATACAATTAAAAGTATAGCTACCTAAGAATTTCATCTGCTCTGAACCTATCTACTACATCTCCCACAATTTTACACACTTAAGCCCCCTCCTATTTCGTGCACAACGTAAAGCAATTTGTATTTTACTGAACCTGGGTATATGTTGCTGGCAATTTCAGAACACTGCATATTTTACAGAATACAATCTGCTTTTAATCACTATTATGACTATGACTAATCACTATGAGACAGTCCTTGCATAATATTGATAATGTACCTTATAAATATTAAAACCAATAATAGGCTATAACGAAAATATCATCCTTGCTATCAAAACATGTAGGCCAAATAATAGCTTGGTATTAATAGCATGACAACTAATATTTTACAACGTCAATATAACAAAATTTTGTGCTCAAAAAATCCTCAAATTTTTTTTTCACATTCAAAGAGCTAAACCACAAAAATATCATAGGGAATATATTAAAATCGTACCTGGTATTGTTTCTCTGTTGAATATTGGTAGGGAGATTGTGTCCGTCGTGGCAAAGTTGATGATGTTTTCATGGAGGAATGTTGGTATGATACTGAGTAACCTGGTCCTCCTGAGTAACCCCCACTGGATGAAAACCCTCCACTGGATGAAAACCCTCCACTAGACTGGATGCCTCCACCTTCACCACCAAACTGTTTTTTAGTTTCCGACACTGCCTCGTATGCTTTAGGCTTACTGCTAGCATTCTGTGATGAAATGAAAATGTGGGGGCTTCCTGATGCAGGCGTTACCCTACTAGGTGATGTTCCCATTGTGTAAGAAGTTGCGGCCCCATCTCTTGAAGATAAAACTGGTGACCCATACCCACTACCTGTTGTGTATGATCGAACTGTGTACGAGTGTTCATATGAGTGTCCTGACTTTGCAGGAATGTCATATGCTGGACTGCTAGAATACTGGCGAGAATACGAGCTGGCTGTAGGTATATCTATAGGCTGTGTTGGGCGGTAAGTTCGTTCCAAGGTACTTGAATATGACTTTGATGTATAGGAGTCATGTGATGAGTCTGCAGTGGAGCCAATAGGACCAGATACAAAATCAGAAGACCCCTTAGCACTGTGGTCACGTGAGTTCTGTCGATTTAAGGTGTTCCTGTAGGATGGTATGTCAATATCTTGTTGTCCAGAAGAATAGCTTAATTGCGAAGTTGATCCTACAGATAAATTTAGGAAAAAACTTTGTTGTCAAAACCAGACGGGACAAATATCCCATTTACTTCTCTGTAAACACTATACTCATAAGACCTCTGCCCTTTATGTCAGCCAGCTCTACACTAGTGCTCATGCCATTTGGCTACCTTCTACTCCATACATCACATTTTAATCTCATCCTATTACCCCATTATTAATATGCTATACACGTCATCACACATCAAATAGTGATAATCCTGGTCATACAAAAAAAAGCATCCAACTGGGCTGGCATTGGCATGCAAATTGTAACAGTGACTAGTAAAAAATATTAATCTCCTTGAAAATTTGCGACACTGCGCTAAAAACATACTTAAAAGCTTTTTTTGGCTGACACTCTTCAGAGTATGAATCGTCAGAAAGGAAAGTATATGTATATGGCAACCTATTTATACAAAACATGTATCAAAACTAGCCAATCATAAACAAGAAAGGAAATAAAGGAAGAGAAAATGAAGAAACAAAACATTGCAAGAGTCGAAGTGGGAAAACGAACTCTTTCTGCCTACAGAGTACTGGTTTTCTCAATGTAGACAGACTCCAATATACGATCTAGCTGTGCCAATTATCCGAAAATTCTTGTCCTTATATATTTTGGTGCATTTTGAATTTTCTAGTAAATGTTGGCCTATGGCAGAATCGCATGTTTTGGCAGTCATTTTCGCTTTGCAAGCGCGAGATGAATGTTTTCCAGGAGGAACTGATGCTTGGCGTACAGTGGCTGGAACATGTTGTTTGATCCTGTCAGCCGATCTTTGAAAAGTGCAATCTACATACATTGCCTAGCCAAGGAAGTATACCGGACATTTATGAGGCCCAAAAGACTTTTCAGCAATGTTATAACCAATAAATTTGACATCACCTTCCATTCCAGTTTACATTAGGCTTGAGAAAGGGGTCTGGTTAAAAAGTTTGGGGCACCCCCTGTGAGACACTATTTATAAACCTGTCTTACCAGCCTTTGTGTAATTCCCTACTTTGTATCCACCCATGCTTGCTGCCACTGATGATGACAAGGAGGGACTGCTACCATGCGAAGTACTCCGCAGACCATCACCAGCACCAAAACGAACAGAAGATTCTAACAATCCTAATCCTTGTAATGCCTCAAAGGCAGCATGTTGTTCAGCTTCCAGTCTTGTTGGAAAGTAATCACTGCTTTGGAAGAACAAGCCACCAAACTTGAGCTTAGCAGAATATCCTTGGGCTTGTTGAGTTGTGATATATTGTGGGGGAGGAAGCTTGTATCGTTGGCAAAAATCATGCAAACTGCTTTTGAAGGAGACAAACTTTTGGTCACCCGGGCCAGGAACGGTAAAACACGCTACAATGGAAATAAAAGGCATTTTAATGCATTACCTGCAATAAGATCAATCCTATCATAAGCAGGGCCTAATGAAGTGACATAACATCTTTATAATTAAAAAGTGAGGTACTTACATCTACATTTTAAAACGAGCCCCTACCATTATAATTGCATGCTGAAAAGAAGGGGTTCCTTTAGTGTCACCTGATTTCTCAGGGAAGGCCTACCCTGACTCCTCAAGGAAGCACTAGCAGTGGGCCAACTCCCCTACTGCATTTACCTACATTTTGCAAAGATGTGTTACATTTAAGGCTTTTTATTTATATTGTGAAAGCTGACGTTCTTAATGGTACTTGCAGCTTCTCTGTCCTCCCCTTGGTATCACGCTACCCCTTAGGTATCACGCCACCCCTTAGGTATCACGCCACCCCTTAGGTATCAGGCCACCCCCTAGGTATCACGCCACTCCCTGGGTATCACGCCAACCCTTAGGTATCACGCCAACCCTTAGGTATCACACCATCCTTCAGTTCTCATGCTATCTCATCTATCACATCCTCCTCCTACGTATCATGCCATCCTCCCAGGTATATTGTTATCCCCCTATGTATCACGCCATCCCCCTAGATATCATCGCATTACCTTGCAAAATGCTTTAATATAGTGCAGGTAAAATCGGACTCAAGCGTAATAGCTTTTGAGGATTCCAGAGCGTATGATAAGGTTGATGTTTTCATCTGGAGGAAAGACAATTACTTACATGTGTGGTGATGATGATAGGTGCTCTGCCCCATAGGCAGGTCCCACATGTTCTCTCCTCCAAAACTCCCGCACCTCTGCCTCTCTCTTCATCTCTTCATACCTCCCCCGACATTTTATGTCATCCATCATTATGGTTCTCTTTCTTACTCTTGGTCTTTTGCCTTCAAACCGTCCCTCGACGACACCTTCAACAAGCTGTCATGTCTCAAATTATGACCTACCCATCTCTCTTTCCTCGTGTGGATTGTCTCAGCTGTTTGCAGTTTAGCTTCAACAACCCTTAACAGCACAGATTCATTGGTGACTCTATCTGACCACTTTATCTTGTCCATTTATCTCCGAATCGACATCTCTAAGGCATCAATTCTTTTCCAGTCAGCCTTCCTCATAGTCCAGGTCTCGACTCCATACACCAGAACACGCAATGCACCATTCTCTTCCTTAACTGCAAGTCAAGGCCGCTTGTAAGGTATGTGTGATAAATTTAGAAAAACACATCCTCGACTTCAAAAAGAGGAAAATTAATTATCAATGCCAACATAATCCTATAGTAGTATACTGCCACAGAGTGATAACAGATCACATTGATAGGAAATCTTGCACTTATCTCCATCAACAAACCACTAAAATCCATATGGTGAAATTGTGCTTACCATCTGCTACGTATTTGCTACTCGATTCAACCATGCATAGTCCTTGCAATCCAACAAAAGCTGCATACTGTTCAGAATCTTGACTTGAAGACGACAATTGATCAGTATTAAATGTGTGGCTTCCAACTTGTACCTGACAAAAACACCCGCATGTTACTTGTTGATAACAAAAGGACAAAATCAAAATATTTTGGCAGCCTAAGATCACAAAATATCATGGTCAATTAATATAATGAAATCATTACTATTCTATATGAAATGCTTGAGTTATTAGCGTCCAATTTAAAGCTGCAAGGTCATAAAGGAGAGCATGGGAATGGAAATCCCTTTATAATTTCAGGAGCAGTCCAATGGACTATGAGGGATTATCTGGCAAGGTTTTATGGAAATACTGCTAAGGAAAATCCTAGTAACTTTTAAATATGCAACGATGGTTATGACCGCGGACAAAAAGGAGCTTCGTGATTATTGTCTATGTGCCAAAGGCTATATGTTCATTGTGAAGAATTGGTCTGTTGGCAGGTCCGTAGGTCGGTGGGTCAATTATTTCGACGACTGACTGACTGACTGACTGACCGATCGACCGACTGACAGACCGACCAACGGACTGACTGACTAACTGACCAGATGGCGGATCTGCTGATTGACGAACTGACTGTTTAAACGACTGACTGATCGACTGACAAACATGTTGACAGAAAGACTGACACAAGGATAGATTTTACCAAATTCATGTACAATGGATTTCATCACAACGTTCAACTTATAGCTTCAACACGTCACAAAACACTGTCCTTTGTTACGTATAACGATTACTTTCTTAAATAATTGAGGGATACCACCTTGACACAGATAATGCCTATTATACAGCTACAGGCGGGGTTCTATGGACAATTCTGCTAAAAATTAGGAAGTAGAACGAGAAGCCTGATTGCCATCGAAAACACGTCATCTGTTGATGGTCCCTCCCTACACTTCGACAATAGTACTAGTAAATATTTCCAAATTAGTCTGATACTTACCTGGGAGGTATAACCTGTCCCTTGCCGTGACGTAATAAACCTAGGTGGTAATATGTTGCACTGTTGACAGAAATCATGAAGACTGCATTTGTAAGATATAAACGAAGGCTCTCCAGGGCTTGGTACTGCAATATTAGCTGTAATACAAATAACAGAGAGGAAGAATTAGTTGATGAAGATGGAATGAGAGATGCTGTGTCAAGCAATATGGTTGTCGATTTGAAAATTTTTACACGTTACTAAGCCTATGTAGATCGAAACTCGCCCAAAACTTATACTTCAAAAATTCAAGAACGCACCTTCAATACCGTGGTTGCTGCCTGCCGCAAGGACTCCGAGTCCTTTTAATGCCGCTAAGGCAGCCTTCTGCTCTGCTTCTTGTTTAGACGCAGCACCGACGGCTCCACTGTTGTACGACTGGTTCCCTCCAAAGGATACCGTGGAGAGGTAACCATTTGCTCCTTGCTGTGTCGAATAATAAGGCGGTAGCCATCCTACCTTTTGACAATAGTCTTGAAGACTCGTCTTATATGAAATAAACGTCGCATCTCCTGGAACAGCAACTTTGACACCTTGAAAGAGATGAAAGAAACTATAGCGAGCTGGCTCACATAGAAATGGAAGTTTATTTATGATTATGATCACCGGAGCTTCAAACCCGTGTTTCAAGACTGCAAATCTGAAGCCTTTTCTATTGAGCATAACAGCTTAATAAGGTCCAAAACCTTTTCTTCATTCAAACTACACCATCCACTCATTCAATTAGGTGTCTATTAATGATCTGCTTAGAAGCGGCATCATTTTCTTGCCTACAATGCATCCATGTATCACCTCTTGTACCAGTTCCAGAAATCATAACTTTTCACGTCTATTTCTCACGCAAGGCCACCCTGTCTTATTCTAAAAAGGAAATAAATTCATGTTTCAGAGTGCCTGTTCGGCTCACGTCGTGGTCACTACTAATCAATATCTGATGAACTACGTATTATCCGTGTAGCATATCTACACAAAATACAAATTAATTAAAGTTAGAGAAATTTTGAGAGACAAATTTATCCCCTCGTGCAGGACCTTAATCAATAATCTCCACTCACCGACATTGTACGTCCTTGGTACCATGACAATAATACTTATATCTGTCACCTAGTGATGGACCGGGCCCCGGGCCCCGGGCCCCAGCAAAATATGCGCCGGGCTCGGGAAGCTCAGTCCAAATTGAAAATTGAAGATGGTGACCTCTTCAGGGCAGCAAGGTACGAAATTGGAAGCTGGTTATTTGGCATATCATAAGTTGCCATTTGAAAAGCAGCACATTTATTTGTAAGATGATATTCTTTTGTCACCAAAGTCTACGTACCAGGTGGTTTGTACGTCACGCAGAACATAAATACAATTAGGATCTTACATATAAAAAAATTGATTTAGGATGGACCGCTTTGTGCAAAATAGATTCCCTTATGAGTTTCAAATCTTACCTTTTAACGCAAATATTACTTCTCTCAGTTGCCCACTGTAAACACTCCTCGACCCGGACCCCCAAAGATCAGTACTGTCGCCAATGAAAGCCGAATTCCCGGTTGCCCACCAACACGTTTTCCGTTGGCGATAACACACACACATGTACGCGTGTGTGTATGTTGGCTCTGAGTCTAAGGGTTACGAGTTCGATCTCAGTCGCTTCTCACTTAATCCGCCCATTATGGTAATTCTCCACCCTTGAGAAAGAGTGTGTAAGGGGTATCGAAGTTTACAATGATATTATAATAATATTATAATTCTATCCCAGAGAAATGAAATAAAATAGAATAAAATAAACTTACCAGCTTTTGATGTGCCCCCTGCAACACTAAATGTAGAAAAGAGTATACATGCTTAATAAGAGATCAAATTTGATAACAGTTTTACACAAATACATCTTACGACATATGTTTAATTATACCTGTTCACAACAAATGGGGATATTCTTGGATCAATTCCAAAAAATGCCAAAAAACAGAAAATAATTAAATTGATTGGTGTTGATCACCAACAAGAAATCAATCCTGCAAAAAAACTTTTCAACTGCTGATAGATTAAATTCTGTTTACTACATATGGCTTACTCTTCAGTCACCTGCTTTTGAAATAACAACAATTTAATCCATTTCTTCCACCATCGGGTCTTGGATACCAATGACGATCTTTTGGTCCTAGCTGAAACCTATTCCAACTTGAACTGACTCATTTCTAGTAGCCTGACAATAGGAGAAGGATCTCTCGAAAAGTAACTCAGAAAAATCTGGCGACTCAAGACACGATCAACTTCAAACGTCCACTTTGTCGACAAAGACTACTATTTTCAAAATTACATTAAATCAGCCTGTTTTTGCTTGGACAGTTGTGCGGAATAGATCCCTACTGACAGCCAGTGCAAATACTGCCTTTGATGTCTTATCCTGTTGCCCCCACTTCTTTCTTCCCGTCTTCCTCATCAACGAGGACTACAACCTTGCAGAATTTCGATGGTAACAAGTAGTATTTAGGAGAAGAAACTACTTACATTCCCCCAGCTGTACCACCTGCTCCAGCTGTACAACCAGCTCCAGCTACACCACCGGCTCCAGCTGCTGCCCCCATGCCTACCGCGGCACCACCAGCTGCCATACCGCCCCCACTCCCACCGACGCCTCCGTTTTCTTTGATAGTGGATAGTTCCAGGGCATCATTAGTCCCTGCGCTTTTGACCCACAAATCTTGGGCTTTGCCGTTCTTTCTCTTAATATCATTATGATTACTGTATCCATTGACAGTATTTGGTGCAGCCACGTAAGTATTTTTGTTGAATGACCTTTCATGCGAAAATAAAGAAAGAAAGAAATTAATAAGGGCATCGATAAATTAAGATCAAAATAAATTGATAAATACATAAATAAACGAACAAATGCATAAGTAAGGTAATAAACACAAAAAATATGAATGAGTAAATAAAATCGCGTTGAAAATTTGCGAAATTGCGCTAAAAACACACTTCGCAATTTTTCAAGAACAAGAAAGAAAATGTCAAATTAAGCAAGAACAAGGAAGAAAATGTCAAATTAAGCAAGAACAAGGAAGAAAATGCCAAATTAAGCAAGAACAAGGAAGAAAATGTCAAATTAAGCAAGAACAAGGAAGAAAATGTCAAATTAAGCAAGAACAAGGAAGAAAATGTCAACTTAAGCAAGAACAAGGAAGAAAATGTCAAATTAAGCAAGAACAAGGAAGAAAATGTCAACTTAAGCAAGAACAAGGAAGAAAATGCCAGATACAGGGAGGTATGAAAAGGCATCAACCATCAGGTTACTCACTTCTTCTTTCCCTCAGGCCCTTTACAGCAGCACGGGCAGCATAAAAATAAACAAGGCCAACAATATTTATCCATGAACTTTGTACAACAAGGACAACACTTGTGACCTTTCTTCCGGCAGCAGCAGCAATAAAGCAGCAGAAGAAGAAGCAACAAAAGCAGCAACAATAACAGTATAAGTAATATTATCCACCATAATTTGCCGTCTAAGTTGTCTTCACTGGCTCTACCTAAAAGGAAAAATCACCCAAGTACCATAAATAAACAGTCAATTATCATAGAATATTAATATGTTGGCATTTGTTGGATATAATGAGGTTCCTTCCTAAAACTCTGGAACTCATAGCCTGCTGAGAA
Organism: Chironex yamaguchii; assembly: GCA_024741275.1. NCBI lineage: Eukaryota > Metazoa > Cnidaria > Cubozoa > Chirodropida > Chirodropidae > Chironex > Chironex yamaguchii. Next base: position 3,982 of record JANTCA010027536.1, on the reverse strand, counting down.
TTCTCAGGGCTTGAATTGTTAAAAAACACTTATTGGCAATTTTTGCTCAGCAGTCTGATTCGACTAGCAACTGGAAACTTTGATCACCGAATTTCAAAATCACTCTTTACAAGGAAAAGCAATGCTTAGCTTAGCTCCCATTGCACCTTTTCCAACTGGCTTAGAACGATGCATCGCACTACGTAATTTTGCGGTGCGATATGCACTAACTTCAACCCCTGATTTTCCTCTTGCACATCATATTTATACTTTCAAGTTTATCGTGGGACGATGCCTCGCGTCTCTCCTTGTTTTTATTCCTTGCTTACACGTGTACATCTTCAATAAGTGATAGTCGACCTTGTGATGAGCAACCTAGCTCAAAAATTAATAATAACACCCGGACACAAGTCAAAAATACTTGGTGAAGTGAAGTTGTATAAGTTTGTTATACTCAAAAATGAATGCCTGCATTTACCGATTCATCTACAGCGCAGTTTATAAGCGACGTCATTAATTTGGGGGGTTTCTTTTGCGATCGTCTGCAACCCTCTATTTTTTACAACTCGACGTCATTGATCTTGTTCGTAGGAAGATTTACGCCTTGTAGGTCGGAAACTCACGGATGGATCGTTTAGGTCTACACGGCGGTAAGATTTCATACAAACTTCATATTTTACTGGCTTTAGAAACTACCTATATGAGAGAATAAAACCCCAATGCGGCAACTTAGCAAAAAGGCACAGTTGTAGATATATATCATTTGCACTTACTCGGTCCTCGTGGTAGAACGCCACCCGGCACTGTTACACCACCTTGTAGGAAATAAAAAGTGAATCAGTAAGAGAAAAAGTAAAGGGTTTGCCTTTCATTCTAGCGAGGACCAATTTGGGGGCTCATAAAAGGCACTTTGGCTCCCGGGGGTCTGCTTGTAAATAAAATCAAATGAGTATAAATTATAAATAAATGAAAGAATAACTAATTAATTAATTGACCAGCAAATCAATGCATCCATATCTAAAAGCCAACAGAGGACGTTACGTCACAATGCTTGTGGAGCAGGATTTATCAGATATCGAGATTGACGTCACAAATTCCAATCATTAATTTCCTTTCCGCGCATGCACACTAGTTCCCTAATTACATCTTAGGCAACGAACTATCGTAGTCAGTCAATTAAGCGTCCGTGGGTACGGAGGGGTGCGTGGTGGGGTGGTGGTGAAGGATAGCAGGGCATCTAAAGGTAAACTCGTGTAATTGAGTGTCCGTCTGTTGGCGAATAGGCTTACAAACGGCATGTGTTTTACCCACAAGGTACTCGTTTATTACCATTTGTGCTAGTTGGTAACAAAATTGGATAGGACGGTAAAAACTAACTAAGCTTCGAACCGGGGTCTCCCAACTGCAAACCTGATACCCTTTCTACTATGCTATACAGCTGACGTCGTCATAATTATAACTGTGCGTCTGATATAACTGTACCAAGACGTCACGAATAATGTCTCCTGGTTCTAGAAGTAGAGTTCTTCTCTACGCACAGTGGTATAGGTCTGATACATACTTGTTACGATAAAAATTTTTGATAACTCTATTTGTTATATTTGCAACAAAATATCTAATTGAATCACCATACGTTTATCAAAACAGTAACCCTAAGGTTACACACCTGTTGAGGCAGCCAAGGTCTCTGAGCCTGTCCCTACACCAGCTTGATTTTCTGCAAACACTTTGAAGAAGTAAGGTATGCCAGCTTCCAGGCCAGTAACATTGAATGTCATAACATTACCTATTATTTGCGAGGGCAACAAAGAGAATCTTAAATGCAAAATTTTGTCATATGTCATATGTCAAATGCACGCTCTCTGCCGGATTGTACAGTTAGCAGTGGCAGCACATTGCCATCACATTACAGGTGACCAAGCAAGTCCTTAAAAAACCCTAAACTACGTAATTTCACAATACGACCACCCAGTTAATATGACCTCTTCTTATGACCACCCAATTAATACGACCTCTTCTTATGACCACCCAGTTAATACGACCTCTTCTTATGACCAACCAGTTACTACGACCTCTTCTTATGACCACCCAGTAAAAACGACCTCTTCTTATGGCCCTTACAAAATCACTGTTTTTCTTCTCTAAAAACCCTGTTAATCCGACCACCCAGTTATTACGACCAACGACTACCTTTTGAAATCCTCATTCCGTCATTTCTTTATAAAACTACCACGTTCATGCGAGCAGTCAAAACTGTCAAGGTGGTGCTGCTTGAACTGGAACAGATAAACTGACAAGCAATCATACGTTACTATTTTATTGAACGTTTTAAGACAAAAATGATAGTGCAAAAAGGTTGATTTGTAGTGGATTAAAGGTATACATGTACTAGAGCAAAATGATTAACAAATTAAAAGCATTTGGCACCATACTGTAATTTAACCCTATTCAGTTCATATGACTATCTCGTTATTGCGACCACTCCATTAATACGACCACCTTTTAATACGACCACTCCGTTAATACGACCACCCTGATAAGAGGACCAAATTTCCATGGCCTGAAGACAGTCGTAATAACGGAGGCCGACCGTATTGCGGCTACTGCAGCAAATACGCCATTTTTCGTCCTAAACACGTAGTCAAATTACAATTTTGTATTTCATTTCCCATATAATAGCCATACAGAATTTAAACACTAAACAAAGCCCAACTACGTCAAGTCGTTATCACAGCTCAGGTAAAAGATTCAATATATTGGAATGCAAAACGTACTTCCTGTTCCAATTCTATTCCACTTGTCAATTGGAAGATTTTTGTCCTTGGTGTACCGTATAATGTATTGCTTGATGTTTCCATTAGGATACTCAGGAACCTGCCAATTAAGAACAATCCATGTGGGGAAGTTTTTGTCTCTTGTCTCCGTCACATCAAGCGGGGCACTGGGCACTAAACAAGACGAAAACAACATGTTTACATTTGACTCTAGTAAATTTAACTTACGTTTACTTGCTATCTCTAACTTTCTTGTATAATGGCGTGATAGCATTGTAAGACACGAGAACTAAAACACTATAGAGGCAAGGCGACTACTATTTCAATAAACGACAAAAATGTTACCAATAGTGCTACTACTAAGACTTAACTGATGGTGTAGCGTAAGCTACTTCCTGTATGCCTTCTGTTACTATGGTTTCAATTGCTCTGTCTATGCTTTGTTTCACTACTCTATAGTTTTTTATGATCCTCCTATGACTACTGTTGCTCCTTCTGTGGCTACTGTTGCTCCTTCTGTGGCAACTGTTGCTCCTTATATTGCTACTGTTGCTCCTTCTGTGGCTACTGTTGCTCCTTCTGTGGCTACTGTTTCTACTTCTATTGCTTCGGATGCTTCCCTTGTCCCTTCTACTAGACTTTCTATGGCTTGTCTTGCATGTGTATTCCCACACTCTTTTGCTTACTGCACGAATTTCTCTCCTGCTCCTTTCTTTAAATCAATGGCGTTTGGCACTTCTTGTATCTCTGCTTTTTAAATAAGTTCTATTATCTATGCATTGTTTTCATGTCTTTTACTACACCTACAACACCTCCTGTGTTCCGAAAGGCAACCTTACCTTCAGGTTTTGTTTTGATAATGATCGACGGTTGCGCTGGGAAATCCTGATCAGACTGACGTCGAATATAAAATTTGTATTCGGTGAAAGCATTTAGTCCCGTAATAGCAACTTCGCGTTGATCTACTGTAATGATCTTTTCTAAAGGCATTCCCTTGGAATCGTAGGTGAAAAATTTAATATAATAGACAGATGTTGATGGATTGTCATCCGTCCATCTAAAATAAACGTCTCGCACGCCAGCACGAATATCGGGAAGTACTTTGACAACTGGAGTCTTCACTGTAAAGAAACATACAAAAGATATAGCATTCTCATGTCAAAGAAACATACAAAAGATATAGCATTCTCATGTCAAAGAAACATACAAAAGATATAGCATTCTCATGT
>JANTCA010027525.1:0-22235 GCA_024741275.1 Chironex yamaguchii | reverse complement strand
TAAGACCTTCTAATATTGCAATACTTAATTCAAACAATAAAGCGCAATACAGTGCATGTATATTAATAAAAAACAGGGTGTGGTTATGCAGTTCTCCAACAGCTACTCCACGATTGCAGTAATTATTGTCTGGTTTTGTAGTGATTTGGTCCGTCTTGTTTAAGTTGGAAATCGAGCTCTGGAACATCACGTCTGATAAACAATGTTCTCACTGTGTCACCCTTAAGGCCAGTTTTCATACAACTGCATTTTTCTCTTGAGCGGAAAAAGCTCACGACCTTTCTGCTCCCAAGGACAAGTACATTTCCATAAAACTTCTTTTCACACTGAAAAGCATTTCGTCGCAACTACGTTCTGTAACGAACATGGCTGGCTGCCATAAAGAAACGATTATTGTTTCTCTCGAGGTTAAAGCTAGATACATGAGCTATCCTTCTGGTGCAACGCCAAAGAAGAAACCGAGAGCTTGCCTCGAAAATTGAAGTGTGGATTACAAAATATTGCCTAGAAAGTCGTACGACCTTTTAGTTAATGATCAGACACTGTTTGAAATATCAGCTCCAAATGGGCGTTTGTGGATTACTCTTTTGTGTCTAACAAGTGAGAATGCTCACCTTTTCCTTTTCAATAAGCTCCAGAATCAGTTGAATCATCAAAGAAACTTGTGGATTCATTCCGGATGAGTTAAGCAGTCGTTGATATTTTTCTTGAAAGTTTACTTTCGTCGTTTTGCTATCGGCATCAGTATTCTTATTAAGGTATTGATGACATCAATTTGTGGCAGCGGCATTTCCCGTCCTCCCACGTGTTTAAGGTCAATACTTTGACATTTTCGCCGCGTGATCAGCTATGTCTCGCGCGAAAGAAAAACTATGCTGTCATAAGTAGAATGAGTTGAACTTTTCCTTCAAGGTCAAGAACATGAGCATAGAGAATCTCTGATTCAGTGGTATTTTCATCAAGCATGCACAAAAGAAAAGCTCGTTTTTACGCTCAAGCAAAAAATGAAGCTGTATCGAAACCAGCCTTTAGTCTTTGTCGTCTCCTAGCGACATAAGACAAACAGTTTTTCATATTTTAAATACACCTTATTTAATCAAATTGGACCTTGTCACTTCCGCACGCCCGCTCGTATGTGCGCCTACTGATGTTTCTTTGTAAAAAGCAGTAAAGGTGTTCGCTCAAATTCTCTTTAATTTATGTCTCTGATGATCTCTTTTGCATGTAATAAATAGTATCATTCACAGGAGGACGAAAGTAAAAACGATTACTCGCTCTTTGGTACTTGAAGTTTCGTTACATGCCTTTGTTTGTTCATACAATACCAGGTTAAGTAAGACTAACGCCGCACATACTCCATTGAAAATTTAGGTCCCGGGCATCTTCACGTTAACTTTCCCAGTAAACGCTTCCTCCTCTAAAGGATCTAATATATGCCCTCATAAATATAAAAAAGAAAAAGTAAACGCCATTGATGATGATAAGAAGTAATATTCTACGTTGTTTATCTTGCTTTGTCCTGCTATAACAAGAAATAATCTCTAGTAAAGTGGCTCATACCACTGAACACTTTTTAATATTTAGACCATGTACAGGGCATGTTTGTTCTTCATTAAGTTTCAATAAAGTGATTTTGTCATGGGGCGCGGCTTTTAGATGAAGACATTGATATTTTAAGGGAAATCTGCGGTTTTGTTCGTTTAATGGTAGTTTGAATCAAATTGCCCCCGATACTATTAGCCTGTTTAACTAGTATAACAGCATTCCATTTGACGACGGAAAATGGGAAGACAAATTTGTTTCCATAGAAGCTGCATGTGGAGAGTACTGTATTGTCCAACAAAAATTTAGAATCACTACACTGCTGAAATTGTTCTCATCAGCATTAATCCATACGAGCTGTGATGATTAAGTTTGATAGATACAAGACTACAGTTACATCTTGCCATGGTTTTCTCTTATAGTCGAAACCAAGGCTACTTCTGACAATTCACGAAAGCCTAGAGAAAAGGTAATGTTACCCATGACGGTAATTACTTAAACAAGCATATTTCGTAACCTAAAAATTGCATTGTTAGTTAACGGGCCGACGACGAAGATTATTTTCTGTGATCTCTCTATGCCATACGGCGGCTACTACAGAGCCCCACGAGGCATGGGACAATAAGATATCTATGACATAACAGTTAAATGATTCATACATTGTAGTGTCGTGAGATTAGTATATAAGTATAAATTAAAACATATTTGTAACTTTACCGCCCTTTTGAAGAAGTTAACGATCCATCCACGAATTTTTGACCTACAAGGCCGTAGCCATGCGACAAAATGGGGAAATGGGGAATACTTGTAACACAGGATATATGATATACATATCTTGAAAATTTACGACATTGCGCTAGAAACATACTTAAAAGCTTTTTTCATCGGACACTCTTCAGAGAATGAATCGTCAGATAGTAAATGATATGTATATGGCAATCTATTTATATGAAAACTGTATCAAAACTAGCCAATCATAAACAAGAAAGGAAACAAAGAAGAAAAGAAATGAAGAGACAACACATTATTGGAAGAGTCCAAGTGAAAAAACGAACTCTTTCTGCCTACAAACTACCGTTTTTCTTGTTTTAACGTAGAAAAACTCCATTACACTTGCATATATCTAATATACATGGATGATTGAGCTCTTGACATATATGTATATATATACGAACGGTTGTGCACACTACATATGTATTCATCAAGAGTGGAGTATTACCACAATAGCTGCACTAAGTGGGAGCCGACCAGGCTCGAACTGGTAACCCTCAGACTTAAAAGCCAACACTCAACAAATATATACATATATACATACTACATATATCTGACACTGATGAAGGCTTAAGCCGAAACACAGAGGAATTAATTAATTTCCCCTTACCCACCGCTGAGTTTCGTCTGGTGATACCAAGGACTTTGAAAGTCCTTCGCCAGACCTTTGTGCCGTGATGGCGCAAAGGTTTGAGTGTTTGCTTGTAGGTCTGAGGGTTGCCAGTTCAGGCCTAGTCTGCATCTACAGAGAAAGAGGGGGGGAGGTGGGCTGGCACCAAGGGAAAACAGGAGAAGCAGTTAGTGTAGAGACTAAGGACAACAACAAAGGCAAGAATAGATATACGGAAAGAATAGAACTGCTATGTTGACTGACGGTTCCCATGTGTTGTGGAGACAAGATACTGGGCAAGAGATAACACAACTTGACGTTTTCCTTTTATCAATAACTCAAGATATTTGCAAGTTTAAGAGAACAGTCAAAGACTTCCTAGAATTTTCTCGGCAAGCGTTTTATACTGCTAAAACAAGGAGGGCGCTGTCAGCGCAGTGGCTGATGGGAAGAGGATTGGGTCTGAGCCAAACCTCACGACTTACTCTTTACAACACACTCCCCCGATTTGGTTTCTGATATTGCTTTATGCCGTTTGCACGACTGGCTGCATAATGGGCTGTTCCTGCGAAACATCTTGGGGATGAGCCTGTGGAAGCCTAGCCAATTGTAAAGAGAAACAGCGAAGTTCCAAAGGAATTAAATCTTTTAATGATCTGTTTAAGACCTTCTTACAACCATCTTTTGAAATCATCTCACCTTTGTCGCTCAAAAGGAACCATCTGTACCTGGTAACAATTCCACCACTCTGCAAAGTTTCTAAAAGGATCTTTTCTGATGTGCATTTCTGAGGATGCAAACTTCATTAACCTCATAGTAAGATTTATCATTGCCTTTTTGCCCTGCGTACTTCTAGCAGGTTTAACAAGTATTCATTTTTCCAACGAGCTGAAAAATGAGACAATTGTTTATGATGCTGTTTTCCCCTTTCAATAAGATTTCATATGTATGCACTTTTTCAAATCGTGCATCATTTGGCAAGCAACTTAAATTTCTACCATTGATCAACTGAGACGGCGTTAACAGGTATGATACACCTTCATTATCATCAAAAATAGAAGTTGACCGTCGTAAATTTATAACGCTCTCAATTTCAACTAAGATCATTTCTAATTTGTTGTAACTAGGAAACACTTTACCAACTACCTTTGTCAAACAACGTTTAGTATATCGAATCAAATGCTTCCAGAAGCCACCTTGAAATGAAGCTAGTTCAACGATGAATTTCCATCTAACAAGTTTCAATGTTAAATATTCATCCAATCTGGGAGACCTCAAAAGATTCCTTACCTCTTTGGTTGCGGACTTGAAGGCTCTTGTATTATCCGATATAAATGTAGCAAGTAAACCTTGACGTGCACAGAACCCTATAAAAGCCTGAATGAAAGATTCTACTGTTAACCACTGAATGAGCTCAATGTGAACTGCCCTGTAGAAGCACACGTAAAATAGACACACATAACTCTTAGAATTATCCTCATCCATTGTCTTACGTAATCAGCAAGGGACCTGCAAAATCTACCCCAACATAATTGAAAGCGGGGCTGTCATCAACACGAATCTGAGGCAAGTAGGGACAAAATACAGTTTTATACAGTAAGCCTTCTAACTTTGGCATAAAATACAACAACAAATTAATCATTTAACTTGCTCCCCTTCCCCGCAGCACCCAATAGCGTTGCCTCATCAAATTTTATGTGTTTGCTGCACCATTGCGAAATACCTTTTCATGACAATTGTCTATTACAAGTACTGAATATCGATTTTTGGAGAGCAACAAAATAGGTCGTTTACTACAGTCTGGAACAGATGATTTTCCCAAACGAGACCTGTAACAAAGGATTTTATTTTCATCTGAATACAAAATAAATCGATGCACAAAGGCACTTTTAAAATTCTCTTAGTCGCTTCTTCAGACGATATATAATCAACTTCTTTGGCAAATGATCCGCACTGTATTGATTCCACTAATACCATTTCTGCGTGGCTGATTTCAGAAACACTTAAAAGATTTTATTCACACGTGGTTACCACTTGTCTTCTGTTGCCAACATGGTATGAAATATCTTACATTCCATCTTCAACTGCTCTTTCATAGCTATGTCTGCTTCTAACTCGCAGCCACATGGTAATTTAGGCCATTCCCTTGTATCTAAGTTAAGAAAAGTAGGACCCTCCCACCAAAGGTATGAGGCATCGAGATCTTTGTATTTACCACGGGAGGGTAAACCAGCAGGATTTAGCTAACTAGGGCAATGAAGCCATTCAATACGATCAAATGTTTGCAGTATCTGGGACACCCTGTGTTGAACATTTTACGTCCAAGGCTTAACATTGCAAATTCATCAAAGAGCGGAATAAAAATTGACCCAATAATACGTTTGTGTGATTATATCTCCTAACTCACCCTTAAGAATTTTGAGGACGGAATGTACTAGTTCGGCTAGCAAACACGTACCCAATAATTCTAACCTCGGTACGCTTTGCCATTTTATTGGACACACTTTTGCTTTGATTTAGAGGCGAGAATTTTGACCTCAATTTCTCCGGATTCATACATGACACGTAAGTAAACTACCCCTGCATATGCCTGTTTGGAGGAGTCCAAAAACCCAAGTTTCTCGACTACCTTAACGAGAAGGTCTTTACGAAATAAATGCCGTGAAACGGAAATACCGTCTAAGGTTTTAATGTCAGAAACAAGATTTTAAAACCTCCTTCTATGGCTACCTTGATGCCTCGTCCCAGCCTAATTTCTTGATGCAAAGCCGTTGAAAAAACGTTTCAACTTTTATAGAAAAGACACTAAGATAATTGAAAGAATTTGCAGTAATTTGCAATACTGAACGTTTAATATCGAAAGTTCTCTTGCTGAAGCAAGTTGCCACAGTATGCCCAATTTTTAAGCAATTGAGGAAGCGCTTTGCCTTCATTAAGATCTCCACACGTTCCTTGATGTCTTTGACGTCTTTACACTTGTCTGCAAAGTGTTCTTTCTTACAGAAAACATTGTAACGAACCTTTTGCCTTTCCTTGTTTCATAAGGAATGCCTTTCTAATGCCTTGCAGCAAATTGGGTTGTTCTTTTCTTGGCATCTTTCTCGTTTCTTCAGCCACAGACTTCAGGCTCATCTCTCTAGCCTCGATTTCTCTCTGAATTATTTCCATTGTCTCTGTGATGTTCCAAATGTCTTCAGAAGTATTGCAGCCGACTTACAAACTTATGTCACTTGGCATCCTAGCCATAATTACAGGAATTAGCAAGCTGCCATATTTGTCCAATGAAATTCCCAGTGCTTTTAGTCCTCTGACATCCAAAGTGATATTGTCAAAGATTGAGTGCAAGTTCAGAATATTATTGCTTCGGTGAGATTGTAAATTAAGTAACTCTTGCATATGAGCACTGATAATTTGCTGCTAAATTCCAAATCTAGATTTCAAAATTTTTACGGCATGTCCATAGTTTTCATTGGCAACTTCAAGCCCTTCCAAGGCTTTAAATGCAGGGTCTTTGAGCGAATTTATGAGATATTTCAGATAATAAACATCTGTTAAGCTGTCATAGTCGCCCAGTGCACATTTATAGCTTTGCCAAAATGGCTGAAATTTCGTTACGTCTCCCTCGAACCTTTGAAGGCTTATCTTCGGTAATCTAACTCCTTGACTGCTACGAGAACTGCTGCTTGAACCTCCACTTTGATTTAACACATTCATCATTGTGGAGCTGTGTGTAACCCATCTATCGGAATTTAACTCCTTGCAGGGGTGCTTGTGGATGCATGTTAGGTTCTTTCTCTTCCACTAATAACCTTCCTATCAAACCCTTCAATTCTATCAATGGTTGCAGTAACTCATGCCAATATATTTGTTGATTCTTCAACTTCCTTATTGATTTCATCCACATGACATTTTGCCATAAACTTGTTATCCAATTTTGCTAAATAGTCTTGATTCAACTTGACGTTTTCGATATTGTCGATAACTTCATTGCAATATCTTTATTTTCCGAGGACCTTCCCTGTCCGCTGTCTTGAGGCAGTTCCAACGCATGTTTTACCAACCTCTTAACCGTTAAACGACTTCCCTTTCGTATCGCCTGCAACCGCTTCAGGTTGTCTTCCGACAGCTGAGAGTCCTCTGATTCAACATATCGATTCTCCTGCTAATTCACTTTAAAAACGTTGTTATCTCGGGTCCCATGCTGGGCGCCATTTGTTGTAGAGACAAGATACTAGGCAAGAGATAACACATCTTGACGTTTTCCTATTATCAATAAATAAAATATTTACAACTTTAAGAGAATATAGCTAATTGATCAACAATGTCAAAGACTTCTTAGAATCTCCTCGGCAAGTGTGTTATACTACCAGTACAAGGAGGGCGTTGTCAGTGCAGTGGCTGATGGGAAGAGGATTGAGTCCAAGCCAAAACTCGGGACATACTCTTTGCAACACATGACACACTGACCATTTTTGGAGGTAAAGTAGGTTCAGATATGGGGTTGGTAATATCGATGAGCAAAACGTAGTATTTGCCATGTGCGGTGAAAAATGTTATTATTCAGTTTCTCCAATGAAGCATCAATAAGTGAGACCTCTAGGACAGGAGCATCATCTGACCATTTCCTCTTTGTCTTATTTATCTGTTTACTACTTGCCAATATCGGCTCCAGGTATGTATGGGCCGGAATCTAAGTTATTGGCTTATTGTTTCTGGCGCTACGTTTCAAGATAAGGGCCATGTCACAGAAGACATGATTATTTTAATTGCCTAGACTGAGTCTCAAACCTGTTTGCCCTTCTTCATATATATGCTTAACGTCAAGGCTACATACAAGTTGAATCTATGACCATCTGCTGGAAATTGAAATTAAGATATAACATCTGAAAAAACGCTTCTACATGCACGGAGAAGTGCTAGAAAGTAGATTTATTACACACTTTGAATATGATTCTCTTAGAAAACTTTTAAACAATCTCACAAATTATGTCAGTCCGCTACCTTGACATTACACCTATACTTAACTGGTGGAATCAAACTAGTTCCTCGTTGCCTTTGTTGATAAACAGGAACATGTTAACACCTCTGTTTGGCGAGTAGCTAGGTTTTCACACCCATTGCTTTTTAGCTAGGCGTCGCAAACATGTACCAAAACTCAGCAACGTATCAAGTCTTTCTTTGCAAAATTACACATGGTACAAACAAATTATGTGTACGTATTCACTCTTCGGGTGGACGTGTTATTCTGTCAGGGCTCACCTGATAAATGGGCACAACTTGTCCTTGACACGAAATTTCAATGTCCATGTCAATGACTTAACAAAGCCAAAACTGCAAGCACATTCATCGGGTTTGCTTCAGAACGTTTGGGCACCAGTTTTGTGTACCATGTTATGTATAGCGGCGACAGATAATGTCTGATTCTCATCTGAGATTGACTTGGCGTATATAACGTATAGTACTCAACGGCAGGGCCAGGATTAATGAAGTGGGGGCACAAAATTGAGGGATCTAAGGGCCCCGTCGCAGCAAAGCTTTTTGGGCCACACTCTTTAGTTTGGCTTAGAATGTATCTTCTTATGTTATGCTTGCCACATACCATAAGAAAGTTTTAATATTTCTTTATTCCAGTTAACTGCTTACCAATAGTGATGATGATAATATTTGCATTAAGAGACAAACAGATTGATCATGCCGTCCATTTTTTATGTTTTCACTTTCTAGTATTCATGCGCAAAATTCTCACTCTACCTATACCACCTATTTTCTCTTCGATTTCCAAGGAATTTTTTTGCCTAAAGTGAAGGGGGGAATTGCCCCCAAATTTTCCCCGTGACCGCGCCACTCGAAATACCTTTAGAACTATTACTGTCGTATGCTAGAAGCATTTGGCCTCAGCCATTGGAGCAACCTTAGCTTACGTCACAAAAGAGCCACGTAATCTTAGGCTCAACTCTAATTCCAAAGCATATTGTCATACGGAATTAAAACCTCTAAACGTTTTCTTCGTTCCTTGTGCTTTAACAAAGGAGAAACATATGAAGTAATCTTGTTCACAGAAATTTTCTGCTTTCGTACACTAAGTTTGTTTTAGTTGAAAAAAACTGAACGTTGTAATAAATATGTACTCGGTCATCAAAAACATTTTGCTTTCACGAAATTGAGGTTATATTGTAGTAATTTTTGGTTTCTTACGCGCATTTATAAGTATTATTGCCGACCAAAATAAAGCACCTTTAGGCCTTGGTTGCTTTTGTTACTGACTTGTAATGAGATAAGAAAAGGACTTTGTAAGAGACAATCACAGTCAAATTGAACCACAAATTTGTTGCTTCCAGAAAAACCGTCTGGAACCATTAAGGCAATTTTTCGACTGCATTTTCAGGTCGAATGGCTGGTTTGCCACACTTCTTTCGAATTAGAAATCAACGGGGTTTTAATTAAAAATTACAATTAGTTTAACACCCTGAAGCAATAGAAGAAATGACACTTGCTCATACATTCTTTGGAGTCGCCAAGGCTATGGCATCGTAAAAAACGGGCCCAAAGTTGCGTTGCAGATTTTCACATTTGCTTCAAATTTTGTGTCTGCTACAAGCACTGAAGTTCTCAGCTTTCCAAATATATAAGCACTGAAAATGCTTCAATTATCCAACTGTGCTAGATTACTACCATACTGCATGGGCTGAGATAGGCATCAAAAGCAATATGTGGGAAACGTTTCGAACATCAACTAGCTCAATGTTTACGGCTCACGTTTGAGTTCAGACGCTTCAATACCCACAAATGTTCGTTCAAAAACCACCAACAAAAGAGATATTCGAGCAATTACACATTTCATTTCACATAACTGATTCTGTAACACTATACAAACAACACAGAAATTCAAAACAGTTACAACCAAGCTTTGACCCCAGACCCCGCAAGTGTCACAGTTTTGTGATCTGTGAATAGTGTGCCTTTGACTTTTGTATCAATTGAAAGTGGTTCTATTGAAATTTTGAGAAACAAATCACACGTCCAAGGTAAGGACCGAACCCACGACTTTCCGCTTTCCAGGCAGAATGCTCTCAAGACTTTGCTATCCAGACGTGAACGTAGGATGTCATGATTTGCTGATATTGCGTTTCTACATAAGTAAGTGAAATGGCCTCTTGAGCAGCTGGGACTCACTCAGAATCTTTGGATAAAATTGTCGTTCTGCTGAAAACCGCAGAGCGTTAATGACAGTAATGACCAGGTGCGATATTTTCAAAATTATATGGCTAAAGTTTTCTTGGGATTATATACAGGAAATACCTCACTTACCTTTAATGATAATGGTGGTGCAGATGGTTGAGTTGCTTAAGTGTATGATGCTAGAAATAAAAACATTGAATCAGAAGATCATGATTTCAATTCATCTGGACAAAGAAAAAAGTGCGAGGGGGACTGCTACTTTCGGTGAACTTAGGTTTACGAAATCATGATGACAACACATTAAGAAGAAGAGTCAGCCTTATGGGTCTAAGATTATTCATACTATTTAGAAAGTCTATTACTATTAATGCAGGAACTTTCATACGTATTGAGGATAGCAAAGCGTATAAGAGTATAGAGAAAGTCATAATAACAATAATGTGTACAGGTTGCAGATGCAAGAAGACAGAGTGGTCTACTTGATAAGAAGAATGAAGTTATGAACCACCTGAACATCAATTCAGTGTTCATCAATTACAAAACCTGACTCTTTGTCTACTGAGCTTAAAAGCTTTACAAAAATGTTTAAACAATTCTTTGAGTTTTAATCCTTTTTGACATCTTCCGTAAGTGGTTATCTGTTTATTGTGTTATTTTGAACACACAATAGAGATGTGTTTTAAGGGTACAGTAGGACAGTAGCCAGAAATAGCGTATTATAGACCTAGAGGTGCCTGAAAATATTGCCTATCTTACCCTTTATATATATATAAAGTTGCAAGTTCGAACCCGGTCGGCTCCCACTTAGTGCAGCTATTGTGGTAATGCCCACTCTTGACAAATATATGAAAAGCACTGTGTCTGTTGAGGTATTATATATAAGCATCTATATATAAGCATCTATAACACTCGTATTAATTAATGGTGAAGTCTTCATGTTAAAGATTTTGCGGTCTGCATACCACTTTATCACATTCACTTCTAATTTTTCATTGCGGAGGACTTGCTATAGATTCTAAAAGAACACCTTGCCTCATCATGCTTTGATTTAACTATTGCATCTGTTATCAGAGGTCATTTACTTGTTTGTGAGAAGCACAATATCATCTCCACATCGTTTTTTGCTTCATCTACCTGTAGTGAACATACTAGCTGTATCTACCTTCTTCATACGTATCTCGCAATACAGGTACGTATTTGTAAGCACAGCTTTTCCTAATTCCTCACTCGACGCAAAAGATTTGCCTGCCCCTCCAACTTTGTGGGCTGGTGCTTTCTGTTCCCATTAGAAATATATACGTGGAGTAGTAAATAAAATGGTTAGACCATTAGATAGCCATGGAAAGATATGTCTTAATCAAACACTCGCATTAATGAATAGTTACCAAATACATGGAAAGATATCTCTTACAGAATATATGGAAAGATATGTGTTAATCAAATACTCGCATTAATGAATAGTCATCAAATATATGGAAAGATATTTATTAATCAAATACTCGTATTAATGAATAGTCATCAAATGTATGAAAAGATATGTATTAATCAAGTATTCATATTAATGAATAGTCATCAAATATATGGAAGGATGTGCCCATGGTTTCCCGCAGATATTTGAATGAGTGCCAAAAGGTAGAATGATTGCACTTTACCATCCTACTGTCATCCTGTACCAGGTTAAGATAAGCCATTATCAAGACTTACAAGGGCGTTTTCATCAACAGGCAGACGATCAAGATTTGAAACAATGTATTCCTAATCAAACTAATCCAGATAAATTTGCATTCATGGCTGAAGTAGTCAGTCATAATACAATTGTTATTTTTAAGGTGGGCCTTTCACAACGAGCAAATACTTGTGAAATGTTGATGGCGTCAGATCGTTGGAAGACATTCCATGTTGCAATGCATAAAGTGTCCAGGAGCCAACCCTTGATGGAAGCTTTACTTCAAGTAGCTTTATGCAACTCCAGGAACAGTACAAGACTTCACGTGATCTACAGAGGCCCATTGAATGTTTTTAGCCGGACTGTTATGGACGAGGTATTAAACTTTTTATTCAGAAAAATGCTAGGCTGCCAGTCTTCTCATAAGCTTGACAACTATGCCTTTCTTATGAAGGGGCAACATTTCCCTGCCAGCCCCCCCCCTGATGAAAAAGGCCCAACCGCCACTGATTCACAGACCTTTTCTATAATCATGCCATTTTCTGGAAACCTTGTGTTGTGTTACCTTCCTTATTTCCAGAGTCAGGATTTTCTATAAGAGTTTGATGACGTCCTCATCGTGCTAAATATGCGACACAGCTCAAACTGGATTGCACTGGGTACTTTGTAGAGGGACTAGCAATAAATTGCTGAGTGGGTATTTTCCCACTATTATAGATGGTAATTTCAGCTAATTCTGTACCCAACCTATTGTACTGCAGACAGCATATCTTAATTAATGCCACCATGTCTAATTCTTTTCGCCTTCATCTCAGTAATGAGCTCTTTATGTGTAATCTCGTGATTGCGTTAACACGTGCGCCATATTTAAAATCTTGCCGAAATCTTTCTGCTGAGAGTTATCGTTCTAGCTTTGTCTTTTCCTGTTAATTACTGACGCTATTTCTGATGATCATGACCAGAGTGTAAGTACAATGCTGTAGCTTATCGTTGACGTCTCGCTTGTTTCAGTCTCTTATTCCTATGTGTGCCTGAAATATGGCTATTAAAATGTTCTTACCAATACTCTGATTATAAAAGTCTAAACAGCAGCAAAACCTCGATCATTAAGTTAGTACTCTCGAGTCCTGAATAAGTGTACCCTTCCGCTAATTAATTTTTTAAAAATAAACCAGCCAAGATATCATTATCCCCGATCCTCCCGTTTATTATTTTTGAGCTCGAAATGACTTGATCGAGTATGAAGTTACGTGAAAAATCGTACTTTCCATTTTGCTTGCAGATGAAGTAAATCCCCGCCAATGATAGTTAATTATACTGCATCTCTATCAGATTTATGCAATGATGATTCCACTAATAAAGATACAAGGTTTCTTGATGGTCCTACGACACTGTTTGAACATCATAAGGCAAGCGCGAGTTTTCTTGCCACCTAAAAAAATTGCAAAGTGCATACAACGAAGCTCGTCAGAAAGTGCATCGAGTACAAAAAGTAATAATGAAAACATTACTAATAAAGAACGGGGTACTTAATAACATTATTCTGTCGTAGATACGTTTTGTTGTTTAAACCCACCTCTTCCAATCGAAACGGAATACTAAACACACAAGTCATCTATTTGGCAACTTGGCAAACTACGTTTATTCCAGTCCCCATCGTTTTTTGGGTTTTCAGGAAATTTCCGACTCCCCTTCTATTCGAATAGAAGTAGAATGTTTGCACCCTACGCAGAAGGATCAGTTTCGAGTAGCCGGTTTCGGGTTAGTGTTTTTTATCAATAATGTAGTCCTGCAGGTCTAGCATACGACGAAGAAGATATATGATATGTAACATTGCCACCCTCTTGAAAAACAAAGATCCATCCCCGAATTATCGACCGTCAAGGCGTTACTCTTGCGACAGAATGAGAAGTAGATAGTACATGTGTAGGTATAGATATGTAAAAAACTGAAATAAAACCAATATAAAAATCAGAATAAAAATAATGACAAAAGCAAATTTATGAATAGATTGACACAATTAAACAGCTTTAACGCAGAAAGAAAGAATACTGCTTTAACGGAAAACATATACAAAAATGAAAAAAATTAGCTTGCGAGGTGGACGAGGCGATCCCACAGAATCACAGCTTTAGGATAGTGTTGGTAAGGCGACGAAAATAAGTGCTATCGGGGGATCAGAATCGAGTACGAGGTGACTTTTATCTAGGATGGCTGTGACTTGTTTATGGAGTGGGATGATTGGTCAGGAAGCGTTAAGTTCTTCTAGCGTTGGATATTAGATCATTGACTCAACGGAGCGTGACTTCGACGTTTCGCATAGACAAAGGCCACTGAATAGTAAATTGGACTAAATGCAGAAATGTCATATATTGCATCAAATTTTGAATCCTTTTGTTGCTTACACACTTCTGAAAGTTTTATAGTCACTGCATGCTTTTTCATTGAAAAACCAAATGAAAACCGTTCAAAATTAAACATAAATGTAATAACAAAATAAACAAATTGCGTTCTGTGTAAAATTACAAGTTTTGAGGCTTAGTCTCAGTTAATTAGCTATCCTCTTGACATTGCAATAGCCGTTGCACATTCATTGTACTAGCAGGTTGTAATACAACAAAGGGAGAGAAAGGATCTTGATAAAGTAATAATATCATTGTATAATCAGAAAGTATACGAAAAGTTTTGGTAAAATAAATGCTTCATTGGGGTGTCGAGAAGTGTAAGGAAAGGTGTGTCTTGATGAAATAAACGTATCACTCGGATGTTATCAATTAGATAGAAGAAACTGTCCTGGCAAAGTAAATGTATCATTTGGGTATCGTGAAGTATAGGGAAGGATGTGATTTGAGAAAATAATCGCATAAATTGGGATGTCATCAAGTATGTAGAAGAAAGTGTCTTATTAAAATAGATGTATCATTGGGGTGTCGTGAAGTATAAGGAAAGATGTCTCTTGAAGTAATAAACGTATCACTGGGATGTCTTCAAGTATACAGAAGGAAGTGTCTTGTTAAATTGGATGTATCATTGGGGCGTCGTGAAGTATAGGAAAGGATGTGCTTTGAAGAAATATGCGTATCATTGCGATGTCACCAAGAATGATTCATATTCATAGGTAGTTACCAAATGTTGCGATTCAAAATCAGTTTTTGTAAAATCAAGGAACATTCAAAACGTCTTTTGATAGATGAATTTATCTTGCGTAAAGAAGTGTAACTTGTTTTATGACATTCCAACACTCGATGAATTAAGCAACAGAGGATCTTTGAAGAGCACTGTTGTCATACAGAATCACGAAATTTTCACTTCTCGATTCCCATGAACGTTTTCATAACACTAACCGTATACTTCAGAAGAATATGTGATTCCCACTATATTTATCAAGGACTGCCAAAATTAATACAAAAAATTTAGTGAAGCTCATTGGTTCTACTTATTTGATAAATGCTCAAAAATTGAATGATTTATTTCGAAATGTTCAATTACAATTGATTGATTTATGACCAACAATAGAACAAAGCATTTTGACTTTTTTGTGGAAAATTTGAAACGAAAAACGAAGCCCTCTGTTTGCAAAGCGAGGAATAGAAAGGAGATACGGGGGTAAAAACGGAAAATTTTTGCAAGCTTATCCTTTACATTAGCGTAAAATACGTAAAATATTTTAAAATATATGTCGAATCAGCTCATGTTACGTTTAATCCTATTTGTAAAATGCCAAAGGAATTTTCATTAATTTAATTCCTTAAATGTCTAAACAAAGAAGTCCATCAAATGTTTATCTTTCTTGTTTTTTTTGGCTGCAAAAGTGTCATATGTTTTTCATAATCCATCTGGCTGGCTAGCTGTGCCCAATTGAAAGTATCATAAAACTTAATGACCTATGTTGTGACATGGAGAAGCCATTTTTATCATAGGAAGTTTGCTAACTGAACTTTCTGCTGAAGCAACAGACATCACCAAGAATTTTCCAGATGTCACTGGAATCACCAAGAAAATTGACAAACACATATTTGCGGGTACAAACGTTCTTTCTTCTTTCTGTAAATATAATTCAACATGACAAGTACTCCAATTTTTACCACCCCTATCAATTGATGAAACTTTGTTCATCTTGCAGATCATTTATGATCAAATCTTGTTGGTATTGATCAACTAAACGCTTTTGCTTTGCCCCTTGATCTTTGTGTCGCTTGTCTTGTTTAGAAGATTAGCAATAAATTTGAAGAAATCTACAAAGGTTTATGCTTCCAATAATATCTAAGTACTTTCCTCCGACTCTTTTTCTCTTCATTAACCTTCATTAACCTGATATTGGTAATCAAGGCCAGACTGTCTTTCAAATGTCACTTCAAGATCTTTCCACTTCACATAATTGGCAATGTGCATGGTACTCTGCTCGTGAGATTTGACTTTATCATAAAGTTTTCACCAATTGCCTTTGTAGCCCATTTTTGGCTTTCTGAATAGAGAGTTTGATTCAGAATGCGAGATTTTGCTAATAAAAAACATGCAAAAGCGTTCTTTACAGCTACTACTCAAATCCAGCCATTCCCTCCATATCGATTCACCATTTTGTTCTATTCTCATTAGTATGCTACGTGGAAAGGTTCTTTTTTATTTGGTTTATTGAGAACCTATCTGGATTTGATAGGAGACTATTGGCAGAAGTTTCGTCTCTGTCTTTGCTGTTAGTCTTTCCCAGCTGGCAACATCATATTCTGCCAGAAAACTCTTTTTCCTGACATTCAGGACCTGAGGCATGCTCCACTTCATTTTTCTCAAAGCTTTGCATCGCTGTTTGGTTGGCCTTGATTGAAAAGTAGTGCTTATCTGCTGTTCCACATTTACTGTGGTTAACTTCCAACATTATGTTTTACCAACTCTCCTTCACTTGGCTGCCTATCTACATCAGTCAAACGTGGCACTGTCCATTCTTGCTTTTCTGGCATCTTGCTCTAAGTAAATTTCTCTGAACGATGTTGCTGAACAGTTCTTGTTCATTTTGATTCTTTTTGCCAGTTGCTTTGACTTTTCGTCTGGTTTAGCCGGTCCAGATTGAAACTGTCTCCTTTTTCAACTGTTCATTTAGATACAACACTAGGTCACAGCTAACCAAAACAGCAAATACCATTGGATATATTAACTTCTTATGGAGAGACTGACGTCACTTTGCAGTCGTTAGCAATTAACAACAGGATTTTTATACGTAGGTGGTGACAGACAAGTGACCGTCTTTAAATCTTGGAGATTACTTTGCTACATTCTTTGTTATTAAACTCATTTCTGATTCATGCCCCTTTGAAAACACAATGATCTGATTTTTGGAGTTAAATTCCTGTGATATAGTTAAAATTCACTTTTGACTACTTACATTATGAAGCCCCAAACCATTGAGGCCCTGGGGCAATTTACTCCCACCTCTGCCCCCATCTCGACGGCCCATTCTTATAGAGTTAATTTTGGTGCCGCAGTCCGTGAACCAGTTTTCTCTTATGAAGTTACCGTTAGCCGTCGTTTAGTTCCAAGGTCTTCGGCAAATGTCCGATTTTTAGTCAGCAAAGTAATTTAAGTTTCTATGTTTTATCCACCCGATGAAGGTATGTGTTGGTTCTGTTGGAATAACGTCCTTTTGAGGCTTGAGCTGCAGACAATAATCCAGTCATTGTCATCCAGAATTGTAAATGATAATGGCATAAAAACTCAACAAGCAATTCTAATATTTACAGTTGTAACACTTCAATAAAAGTTTTATCGGTACAAATTTGTACTGCAAATTCCAATTATCAACATTGTTGATTCGACGTGTTCATAAGGGTTTTAGGTCCAGTGTGTGCGTAAAGATTATTTGGAATCTTGCAATGTCGTGCATCCTCGCTTCCAAGATCCGTTTGCTTTAAAAGCACCGTTAGAGAATAGTCGTGTCGCTTGATTCAGATAGGCAAAATGGAGCAATCTGATACTGTGGTATTTAATATTTGAACATTTCATGGTATCTGTACACGATTACAAATCGATTTGAAAATCACATAATGGGGTTGATATACAAAGAGGGTGTGTGGGGGGCGGGGGCGGGGGGGTGATTTGGGTAGTAATTGCCTCTGTCCGTAAACATAAGGAGATCACTGATGTACTTACGAGGAGCTCACAACCTTACGCCCAAAAACTTGTGAAAAATGGGATGAATAAGGACAAAGCTCTGTTAAGCACCAAACAACTACGTGAATTGACGTGCAACAAAGAAGTGAGTCGGCAAGGGTTAAACTTTCCAGGGATATTTGTAGACTTTTGGGACGCACACGAATCATGGATTGTGACCTCAGATTGCAACTTGGCACATTACTGAGGTTCTCTCAATCAAAGTAGGCGGTCATCATTCTGTCGCAGGACTAAGACCTCCTCGTAGATCGAAAATTCGCTGATAGGTCATTCTCCTCTTCTTAACATTGGTAACATGACAAAGTTTTTATTCTACCTGTTATATACCAGCCATACGTCACTAAATTTTTGTAGTTTATTTAGCGTCAACTGGTGGTAAATTACAGTCTGGAGCTTAGATTGGTTGTCAATGAACAAAGGGGGAGAACTAGGCTAAACATTTGGTATTTTTACTTTTAAAATGCTCAAGTTTAACGTTGATTTAACATTTACAAAAGAATTAGTACAAAATGTTAAAATTTTCCTCTAACCAACCTTCGTAAAATGGTAAGTGTCATTACACGCTACTTGCTGCTTATAGCCTAAGTACTTCTCTTTTTTATAAACTCAGAGGTCGGAAGTGGTGCCCAGGAGACCCTCATTAGTATTTAAATATTCGAGTATTTTAATGTACTGCCAAATTCTTCTTGTTGCCTATTACTCATAGCTTACTTTCTTAAAGCAACATACGACTGAATTTGCCAGAGAAAGCAAATAATTGATTTTTCTCACTGCAAATCTTTCGAGTTGTCTACAATTTTCATGAGCACGTTGAAGTCTTACTTAACCGGCACCCTGCCCTATTCCATCCTTTCTTTCTTCGTTTAAAACGTAGCATTTCCTAATTTTCGTCACCATATACGTGTGGGAATGGGGAGGAAACAATTTATATTTAGAAAAAGACTGGATGAAATTTAGAGAATTTGGTAAGCAGTGTGCGGTTTGAGAAACGGAGTCGTTGACATAGAATGTAACTTCCAATTACATTGTTCATATTTCCCAAACACAGGGGTAGTGGTATCGAGATTTAGCATTCCTAGATGAAGTGTTTGCTAACAGTTGTGCTTCCTATATTGTAAAAATAAAAAAGAACAAGTAAACAAAATCTTAGCAGCAATTGTTACAGAGAGATGTCTTTGTAGGTAATTGTATGCATATTCGCACAATTTAAGTACACAATCCTGGATTCAAAGACTTCGAATATAAGGGTTGTAATTAAAGTCCAACTTTAAGACATCGTGCACAAAGTATGGAGAGTAATTTGAAGCTTAAAAATCATGAGGCGAGACCAAAACCGCCAAATACATCTTTAAGCAGGAAGCGCTATAGGGCATGCTGCAAGGATCGAGGAGGCAAGACCAAGGATGATTTGTGTGGGCCTAGAGGTGAAATATAGGATAGGAAAAACAGACTCCCAAAAACGTAGGAAAAGCAGCAGTAACTGTCTATTTGTTTCTACAATGAATATTGCATTCCTAGCCCTGACAATCGTACTGTCCGCCTCCTGTATTGTATTCTTGGATGCGCCATCAATGCCCACCAAGAAGTGATTCCGTTGTTCTGTATTTTATCCCTACACAAACTCTTTGCCAATGGGCATGGAAATAACGCCTGTTCTCGTCGCCTTTTATTGTGTGCCTGGACTTAGATGGAGCTAGTAAAGCAGTCCTGTCTCCTCAAGTAAATTTTAACTGGACGGCTGAGAGAATCCACTAAGGTAACATTATTTCTTTCTTCACTCACCTCAAATGTTGCTTGCAAATGGAAACTATGAGATGTTGTGCCGTTGAGGCTCAGACAGAAATGTTTCCACCAGACAATGGCTTTGAATTGAATTTCAGGGCAGTCAATGTCTGAGCGCTACATCGAATGTGTTGTCTTATCCGAGGTTCTCTACTTCCTGTCCCGTGAGTTGTTCTCGAGAAGTATTGCTCGATCTTTTAACGAGAATAAAGTTGTTAATTCTCACTGCGAGGAAATAAAACTTCACTGGCCACGGTAAGATTGGTAGTTGTTTGGTTTAAGTGATGATTTCCAGACATCTTGTTCGTGATAGGCCTAAAAGTTTCGGCAGATGCTACAAGCTTTGTGTCCCAATAAGTTTATTACCTCCAGATTTAGGCATCGCGAATATTGTGGTTTGTAGCCTGGATTCCTAAACAGTCTCTCATTTTTTCAAGGACGATTTGATTACCATCAAATAGTGATACAATTGTTATTGTCGTTGACCAACTTGAGCTTGGTTTCGCAGATGTCGTGCCTGTTTGGCTTTCAACGAATGAATTTTGAGCGAATGGTGTTATGAGACTACACTGGCTTTTATATGTCGAGAATATGCTTGAAATGGTTTAGATGAAATTTCGTTTGTTTTAAGTATTTAAGTTAGAACAAAAACGCAATTCCAGTCAGAAAAGCGACTAGCGTTATCGTCTCCAGCCAAGCATATGGTACAAGACTCAATTCCACGTATTGCTTGAAATTGTTGTCTTTCAAAAACTTGGTTTGTGAAACATGTTGTTTAACACCAGAACATTACTTTAGCTGACCAACTTACATTACCTGCTAGGATTCATAGTTCTGTCGCGAAAAACAAATGCGAAGTCTGCGGTGCAATGATAGCAGAGGGAGCAGATGGACGACCGACTGAAGATTCACCAGGAAATCTGAGTGTCATCAACGACTAATCATACCAAGATTACGACTTAAAACTAATATGCAAGCCCTTGAATGTTAGATTTTTTAACAGGAGAAGTGCAGCATTTGTTCAAAACCGGTTGTCAATTGACCCTCGGCGTTGCGCCGTACGGTTTTGTGAAACGATTCTCGAGATTTCAAATGCGGTTGGGTCCAAAACATTTTGCACATTGATATTTTTTAACTTTCACGTATGTAACAACCGTTTCGCCTTGTTTAAATTTTGTTTTTGATTTGAAAATTTGTTTTTCTACCGAGTTTCATTTTGCCTGTCAGAAGAGAATCGGCACTTTCTGAATCCTCTGTCAACGAATCATCAATTGTTGGGTACTTTTGGGCCTCATAATTCTTGAAGTGGGGCACAGATTATTTTGCTGTTGATCCAGGTGCTAATCAATTACTATACACTACGTGGCGAATTTGTCCTGTCAAGCTTGTTCGCCAAGTTATCATAAAAGGTCTTAACCTGTTAAGTTTAACAGGGAAAAAATATTAGTTAACTGAACTGAGACAGCGTTAAATTTTTAATGTTTTCCAACTGGTACATGTCCCCATCGAGGCAAGTTATCTTACTTACATCTATCGGTTTAATCTTGTCCGTGTAAAGAAGTGGCTGGTATGCATAGATAGGCAAACTGGTGGATGATTCTTTACGCCGATACCAGTATTGAAGGAAACTGAAAACCTGAATTGCCAACAGTTGGATTTTATGAGACACATAAGTAAAGAACCTTGACTTGGCACTTGATGCCGTCTTTAGTCCTACCTTTGGCTGTATTGTTGTTGGTGGTAGATTTGAAGATATCGGAAGCTTATTAATTGTCTATCAGCTTGTCTGGCCACCTGACGTTCGACGAGGTTGACGTCTGTGACGGATGTGGTATTTTGTCTACAGGAAACTCTTAGCCAAAAGAGAGCAGGGCTAATCGGAACCACCATCAGTTGGAAAAGGTAAGCTTAAGAGAATCATTTATTGCAAAATATACAAAACATAGTTTATCAGTAAATTGACATTTTGAATTTAGATGAGCAAAGCAAAGAACAAAGGTCTTTTGTAATCCTCCAAATTGTATTGATATACAAAAACATACAGATTTGATAGCAGTTACAAGGCTTATGTCCTATTATGTGTATGTATATGTATGTATGTATGTATGTATGTATGTATGTATGTATGTATGTATATGCTATATAAATGCTTTGCCTACTGAGAGAACATATGTGTGTGTATATAATATATATATATATATATATGAGTTTTCTGTAGAAGAATTAATGAATATTATTGGAAACGTTAAAAAGTGTTTATTTCTTGAAGTTTAAATATATATAGGTATTATATGTAACTGACATTGATGAAGGCTTAAGCCGAAACACAGAAAAATATTAATGAATTTCCCCTTACCCACCACTGGGTTTCGTCTCGTAATAGCAAGGACTTTGGAAGTCCTTCACCAAATCTTCGCATTGTGATGGCACAGAGGTTGGCTTTTGAGTCTGAGGGTTACCAGTTCAAGCCTAGTCGGCTCCCACTTAGTGCAGCTACTGTGGTAATGCCCACTCTTGACAAAT
>JANTCA010027514.1:0-22237 GCA_024741275.1 Chironex yamaguchii | reverse complement strand
ATATTCCCGATTTACTGGCTCATGCACTGGCTCCAGAAATTAGTTGTGGAAACATTGTATCTGTTGAAGCAGTCGTTGCAGATGAACCTTGAAATGCTCCAGAAGGTACATGGGTATTAGGAGGTGGCATTGAAACTCCTTGCAGGTATGATGTGTATGCAGAGAAGACACTTAAGCGTAAAATTAGGAAAATGCTTTGAAAAGCATCAACGTAATACCGTTGTATGAAACATATGAAACATAAATAGAAACGCGAATAAAAATACATTTATGTGCTTCTATTTGTCTTGTTTTTTTGTCTAAACTGCCTGAAGTTACCACCAAATCCTAACTCGTGATAACAAAAGAAAAATCACACACAAAAAATTATATGGGCTTATATCTGGGGGGCTTATCACCGGAAGGAAATTTGTGTTGTCAATTTGATGGGCTTATAACCGGGAGAGACTTATAACTGGGGAGACTATAACCGGGATTTTACGGCAGTTCATTAGACGAGAAATTTCAACCGGAATATGACCAACTAATTACTCGCTTTTTTCACGGTGACTGAAAAACGGCAATTGCAGCACATATTGCATGGCTTTTCCCCCGATCGTCTTTATTACACAACAGTTCTCCTACTTTAGGTTACCAAGTTTCGTTATCTATGATGTCCTCGTATTGGAGCCATAAATCTCACTTAAAAAAACCAAAACAAAGCGTATTTGTAGTCCTTTGGCCATTTTATAATCAGTGTGAAGGAATTATTTTACCAAATCAATCGTCGAGATTATAGACTAATATTTATATTTAAATTGTTCTTTTCTTATTATGAAAAGAAAGAAATCCTAAAAATTTTTAAACTGAATCTTGCAAATAATCTCATAAGCCCCCCTCTAGCATAAACCCCGCCAAATATATTAAAAATAAATAAGCCCCAAGGGAGCTAATTCGAGGATTTACGGTATGTAAAGCTCTCTCTAAAACATGGTTAAACTAACGGGGAAACAGTAATCGCGTATCCCTGGGAGGAGAGGGGACATCACAGGGTTATGCAAAAGGAATACTTGGAAATTTGAGGAACATTCGTGGCAACTCCCTTAAGATTCCAAGTAAAACTTGGTACCACCCTTTTACGATAGAGCTATTTGCCACATACGTGCCTGCAATACCATTTATCAGCATGCGAGCAATATCACATCTAATTGACAAACGATAATGGATCTGCCTTAAACCAACCAATGAATTGCATGGCATATTTAGAGGAATATTTCTAAAACAGCATCCTTAAAAAATTTTGGGCTCGGGCAAGCACCTCCCCTTTGTACTTTCCATATTTTCTGAAGCTTTAAAAATGGCTAGGACCTGACTATGTACATTCTGTAGCAAGCGGAAAACAAACGGCGACTCGCATGCGTGTTGGTGCAGCGTCAGGTCACAAATTTGCTCAGTTTTTTATTTTTCTTATTTTAGAAATATGGCTACAACAAAGAGAAATAAATGGAAACTGATTTTAATCTCTCGTGCTGCAGACAATTATTGAAGATTTCCTACAAAATGCTTTAAGGCACCAAGTATGTTTTACAGCTAACTTAAAAGCTACTGTTTCTAAACAACTATCGTGTGGATACTAATCTTCTAACAAGCACAGCTATACTGATTTTCAGCCTCGGTTGAATTCATTTTACAAAACGTTTTTGTTGCCTTCAAGATCAATCCTGGAATAATTGAACCTTCGCCTATAATGGACGAGAGTACACTTATAGCACTCTAACTGTAGCATTCAGCGTTTGCCCAAAGTTCTGCTTAATCTAGAATTAGAAACTTTAAAAAACATCAAAAATAACAACTGGAGAATCCTGAAGGGGTTACGGTTCCACCTCCCTTTCGATCTGGGGCAAACGAGACACAGACTGAAGATCGCTGCCCAACTAAAATAAAACGAATATGGATTTAAAAATCTTCGGGCAATTACTACTTATGGCATGTACAAGTTCCCAAGCACATGCTGCTGATCCTAAAACAACGTACTTCTGTTGGGCCAAAAGTGACAAAGGTATCATTCAACTTAGAGAAAGCCTATGAAGACTGAAGGGTGGGGTGTTGAGTACTACTTCGTCATATTAGACCCCACTTTACGTGGTGTTCTATGACAGTGAGTTGCTCACATTTGATTGCAAGACTTCAACGGACTGTTCTATAGCAAATGGAACTATTACTAACAACACATGATTCATTTTTCCTTCTTTTTCGTCAAAGAAAAACACTGACAACGAAGTTTATTCAATCGAATACATGGCGGCATTGGCTGTCCTGCTGATTCGTATTGCTCTGAATATAAACAGGAACCTGGTTGGTATCCATCATACTGCTTCAGACTTCGTACTAACTGGTCTTTGACTACATCAGTCAAATGCTGAACTATTAATTTATCCCCAGGTGCTAGCTTGCCTTCAAAAAACTTTTCATGATTCATCTTCACTGACCGCATCCATGCAGATGGGCCAAAACCTTCATTAGTAGCAAGATGGGTGCCATCACACGCAATGTACTTATCCTCCTCCTGCAGCATCAAGCAGAAATTCACAAAGCAATAAGCGCTTAACTCCCGCTGCACCCCCTTGAGATACTGAATAAAGGTGTCTTCAGAAGGCCACTCCTTATTTGCGTCAAAAATACTGTTCAAGTACTTCCCTTTGTAAGGAGGTGAGAGAAGTCGGCATGCCTCAAAATCTAAAATCGAAACGTAAGGCTTGATAGATCTTTGAATCCTTCTGGCTTTTGTCAGTCCAACAAGCTTCATAGAGTGTAGCAAAGAAATATGAAGTGGTCCCTTCGTCCAAAAGATGACTCCATTGTGTCTCTCATGGAGACCTGGTATAAAAGGGAACAGGGACTTCACTAAGCATCTGACTTGATTCTCGTTTGCTTTCTCCGCGTGAATAATAACTGGTCTTCCTATTAGAAGTGAGAATATTAAATGCGGAAGAAAGCTATAGATTTGACGGATCTTATACAGCGAGAATCTGCTAGTGTCTTGAAAGTAGTAACCTGAATCAGGCCCAAGAACATTTGAAAACTTACGAAAAGCATACCGTCGTAATGGCAAAACTGATTCAGCACTAGAGACGGTCTCTGAACTTACCTGGCGGGCAACATACTTACTGAATTTCTCCTGTAAGACATGATGATCAAATTCTAACTCGTACTTAGACTTGGACTCAGCCGATCCTAGTGAACTTCTATCCATTGTTCTTACACTTTCAAACGAAGAGCGGTTTGCAGTCATAACATCATGACCGGCTGACCGTGATGTAGTTAAGCCAGTCTGATTATCATCACTTGATTTTTTACCACCCACAGGCGCAGAACCACATCTGATCGGTGGCATCGAAACAACCGACAACTGGGGATACTGCGGGGGGCATTGCCCTCCATCTTCTACATCAAGGGGTGCAAATCGAAGCCGCTCAACTTTTCCTGGGCGAGCTGGTTTCGGCGAAGAATTTCGAGTGTTTTCTGATGACACTGAATTGGCATCATCTGAGGATGATTGAGAATGTTTGATAATCTCATAACTGTCACTACTTTTCATCGACCAATCATCATCAAAGAGATTAAACATTGGGTCCCACTGATGCAACGATGAGGAATGTCTACGCCTGTAGTCTGCTTTAGGATGTGTTAGATTCTCCCTTGGGAAACTGACACTTCGGCGATAAACTTTGACGTGGGGTTTTGGAGATGCACTCCCAACTTTCAGCTTTCCTTTACTTCCCATGATTTTAACTCCTGTCCTTAGAATGCTTGGTATTTGATCTTCCTCTGAATCCATCTCAGTAGCATCTAATAATCTCTCTTCATCAGCATTTAATTCCCCTGTACAGTCTCGTAAAACAAAATAAATGTTTTCTATCATAAACAAAGCATCCTTGCCAACGGGATGACAAAGTTCTTCGATTGTTCTCAAATATATATCAAACTTTCTTCCGCCTGTGATACCAACAGAATGAGGCGACAAATTTGTAAATAGTTCATCACAAGAGTCAGTGTCACTAGCAAGGTCCACCTCCACAACTTCGACATCCTTAAGGTGAGTAACATGGTCTGGTGTAAGAATTTCATCCGTGTTACCTTCTGCCAAATTGTCTACTTCCGCTGTTATATCTTGATGCTCATTCAAGAAAACCCTCAGATATTCACTGTATCGTTCCTGCTGCTCTAGAAACATTTCAGATTTCAAAAACGCAAGAAATTTATACTGAAGCCGCCGAGTATCACCCATGCATTCATCGATATTAATGTTCTCAATTTCTTTGGAATGTTTATCAACGAAAATGTTTTCAACAGAACCATCAGCTTCCATCTTTGCTTTGACTTTCTTTAAATTTTCAAGAAACCCAAACCTAAGTTTGAGATCCTGAAGAAAGCTCATGGCATTTCCAAAACGAAAATTTGCTGACACTTTGGAAAAGTTTGAAATTAAACATTTGAAATTATTCATTATTTTGGAATGCGTATTGGTAATGTAAGCGATGCAAAACGGCCGCACGAATCCACGTGCATGGATGTCATACAACGTAAAATGGTGCACATAAGCTGCGGCGCCTTCACTCGGCTCTGTCATAACCACCTGAGTATCTCCACTAATTGTAAATCCTAATTCCTCTTCTTTGGAATCTCCACTCGTTGCCTGGCATGACGTGCAATCAACAGACATAATCCTGACAGCAAATGAGTTTTTATTGAAGCTGCCACCACCAGACTCGGGAATGGTAAGCACTGTCCTTGGGCCTTCTAGTTCAGAAAATTCAGCAACAATAACAAAATCTTCATCAAATGAGCATCGTGGCCAGGGATTGTCCGCTGGACCTTGACTGTTGTGGACCAGGTTATCCAGTAAGTCCAACCAAGCCATACTTGAGGAGTTACCTCACTATGAAAAAAGGGGAAATTCTAGCATTATTATGATACAAAAATACACCAGATAGTTTTGAAGATGCATCGGCAAAGGGAAATCATAAGAAGACAAAGTCTGGGATAATGTAAAATAATAAGGTTACGTTCAATACCCATTTTGGATCAGAATACACATACAAAGTTGAACTTTATTCAAGACGGGAGCATTCTCAGCAATAAAGCTGCAAGTTGCCTAGCAGCAGAAAGGCAAGGATAACATACAACATAACAGACCAAACTTCAAAACATTTCAGTTAGATCCACAATCCTTTTATTACCTACGCAAAGGTTGTGCTTTTATCAGTGTTTGCTTGTTTGATATATTTGCTTCATTGTTTGTTTGCTTAATTGTTTGTTTGGTTGTTTGTTCATCTGTTTGTGTTTTTATTTGCTTGCTTGTTTGTTGAGCTGTCTGTTTGCCTGCTTGTCCGTTTTCTCGCTTTGTTTTCTTGTCTCTCTGATTGCTCAATTGTTTTCTTATCTATTTGCTCCTTCGCCTGCGTGTTTGTTTGCTTGTTTGTATGCTTATTTGCTTCTTATTTTGCTTTCTTCTTTGTCGGCAGGTAAAAACTTCAAATCGAATTTACACAAAATTTGGTGGAACAGCTGAGCTTGGGCCCGGACAGGATCCACATCGGCATCTCTGTCCTGGAACCACAACTATTACCAACAACTTCATTTCACTATTTCATGAAACCACAAGTAGCAGGTGAAACAAGTCACTGCTATATTTGGCAATAACATGTTCATGAAACCACAACTGCTGAGAAAAACCGACAGGGAAAACCTAGTTGTCATGACTCCAGTTAGTACATCTCAAATTTAAAACCACCTGACTCCATGGCAATGCACAGGCTTGTGATCTACTGAGGTCAATTTAATTCTTAGCTGTTTTTAATGAATTTACAAAACAGATTTCCAAAATCCCATTTAAGTGAACATTTCTATGGTATATTGATTGTGCATAGATGTAACAGGGTTACTCATGCCATTTGCAAGCTCACTTCAGCTTACTTGAAAGCTTCTCTCTCAGTCATTCAACCCCAATCGCCCTCTTATGCAATTGGCTGACTTTCTGGATATGTGTATATGTCTTTACGCCTGCCTTCGGCAGTATGCTTAGAACTTCGTAGCAGCAGATTACACATATGTCATTTTCTTAAACTTTTCAATATCAACCATATAAGAAAAAAGATTTAAGCAACCATCAAACTAAATTGTAAACCTTGTCAACAATGAAAAGATTATATCAATGACATAAACACCACACAAACCTGCTTACAAATCTCATAATGTAGCAATGTTAAACTTCATAGTGAAACTGAACAACAAATATAAACATAATCATAATTATCAATCAATAAAACATAGCACAGATAAACAAAAACCCAGCTGATGTTTCTACTTTTACATTGATGTCATATCTAAGACAAAACATAAAATTTCAGATTCAAGGTTGTACACTCAAATTACTCAACAATACAGCCAAGATGGCTGTTAAGACTCCATCACACGAGTAGATCCACCAAAGATGAATTACCTAACCAAGCTACTATGGTCAAGGTTGACAACATAAATTACTGCAAACTTATTACACAATCATGATGAATTTCCAGTCACATGCTGAAATATCCTGTGAAGAATGCATCCATAAAGAAAGTATTGACATTATGGATATATTGATGAGGCATGTACATGTCCGTCTTCAATGGTTGTGATACATTCAATAAAAGAAAAGATAACTGCATCAGAAGAGAGGCCTTGTAGATGACCTACCAGGAAGAGATGTAGAGAGCAGCCACAGTTCACACTGAAGGAGTGAGTACTCAAAATAACATATACCAACAGTAG
The DNA here is from genome assembly GCA_024741275.1 of Chironex yamaguchii. NCBI lineage: Eukaryota > Metazoa > Cnidaria > Cubozoa > Chirodropida > Chirodropidae > Chironex > Chironex yamaguchii. The sequence goes on along the minus strand of JANTCA010027514.1, from coordinate 15,445 downwards.
AGTTACACATAGTTATGTTTAAGGCTGACTGAGCTTCAAAGAACAAGTTTCTAACTGAAAATCTGACATTTGTCCTCCTGTGCAAAATAGCTCAGTAAAGATTATCAATGGATTCTTAAAAGAGGGTTTCTATTTAGGACTTTATGGTGGAAGTCATGTACTCCACAGACGACCAAAGTTAGAAGTTTCAGCTACTTTAGCCAAGAAACTTCCAAAATTTTCAATTTAAATTTCCTGAAGAAGTCACTGACTCACACTTTAGTAGTGGAGGAATTCACACACTTCAGCAGCAGGTAACCATTAAAATTTCCTGATGAGCTGCCTTTTTTCAACTTGAACACAAAACAGCAGTCAAAAAGAAACTGAACAAATTAAACTTTATCCTCCAACCTAAAAATAGTATTTAGTCTCAACTCTAACTTTAACTTTAACTATTCTTACACATGACATAGCCAAGAGAAAGTGGAACATTTTTATTATGGACACCTTACCCTAATTAGAGTGCTTCTCAGACTACTCTCTGCATTATTTAACTAATTTTCAATTTATCCTACCCCACTGGTGAATCCAGCTCAGATTCAGGCACCCCAGAGCTTGATCCATTATTCCTGTCAAATAAAGGTTACTTGCTCTCACCATCTGGACAATTGATTTCATAACTATCATGACCCAAATTAGTTTTAGGTCCCTTTTGAATGGCCTGAAAAGACTTTGTCCAAGCCTTGTCTTCTTAGCATGCTTCCAATTACCCACAGCTTTGTTCAAATTCAACTTAGCGAATTCTGGGATACTAGACAGCTTTATCAAGTATCGTTTCTACACTCTATTTTGCCACATTAAAGCGGATACGGGTGGACAGGACTTCCTATTTTTGAACAATGGTTTATCTATTGAACTCACTGACTTTCTATACATCCAATTGCTTTAAATACAATACAAAAACCATGGCATATGCTGGTTTTCAATGGTATAAAATATACCTATGGACCTACTAATGAAAACCCTGTCTTAACCTTGTTAGCATAGCTATTCTGATAGCTGTTAACATGACAGAGCCAAGTACTAATTTTTGTGGCATTTTTAATTCACTTTTCTTTATTCATTTTCATTTTCCAAATCTGGATTGGAAAACTTACCTGTGTTTTCAATACCACTCTTCTCCAACTCCCCCATTACCTGGTATCAAGTCCAGTTGGGAATAGAAAACGGGAGACAATGGCAGGATGAAATTCCATCAATTCTAGTCCAAGGTAAAACAGAGATCTGGCAGGCATCATTAGAAGTGAATTGAAGATGCAGTTTGTTGCATGGAGTGACCAAAATTGGAATCACAGTATTTGCAGTTGAATTCTGCTCTTTTTCAATAATTATACTGATACTGATACCAATACAGAAGGAGTAAACCTGGTGTACAATAGATGATGGGCAGATATTGCCATCGAACACCCTGGCATGTGCACTTAGTCAAAAAGAACATGATGTTATATTAATGTCATTACAACAGATCCAAGAATAACAATTCCCATAACAAAATCCTAATAATGGTTACAAGCAATCTACACATCATATCTTCCCTATGACATTATATCAGGTTTTGCAGAAACATTTTGGAATGAAGACATCAATACATCCCCGTATTCTTGTAGAACATTTCCAATGTTCAAAAGAACAAAAGCAAGAATATTTGAATATAGTTATCACTGAAATGTGGATTATTGTATTCTTATTTGTCTTTATACCTATGTTTATCTTGCTAGTGATTACAATACTGGTAGAAGCATATCTAAAGACCCCATTATGACATTATGAAGTTTAAGGTATGTTTTTCAAATGAAAAGGATATTAATTATTAAACTGAGTGTCTAAATGTAGCAACATCTAAAAGATTGCTTATATGAGCACCATCAGCATTCAGATACATCTTTGCATTCAATATTGACTATAAATAAAGAACAATATTCAATGACTAATTAACTATGTATATAAAAATTCATATTCACGTCAGCAAGATTAGAAATATGTAGAATTATTAGTGAGCCATAAGGTGCAAGCATTCATTTCTTAAACGCTCTTTTTCATACAATAAGATCGTATATGGATATCTTGAACCTTGATTGAGCTCATTTATCAGATAACAGGCTTATTTCCTCTGTTCCCATGTTGTTTTCATAGTTCAGGACTTTGGCATTGCCTATACAATTAATAAAAAAACATAAATTGCCTAACATTAGAAGTATGGGTTGGGTTCTAATTGACATTCTAGGTCCCAGTGTATACTACCTATATCACCATCATCATCATGACCATGGTCATCATCATTGCTATGGTCATCATCATCATCATCATGGCCATGATCATCATCATCATCATCATCTTCACCATTGTCACTATCATCACCATCATCATCATGATCATCATTACTGTTATCATCGACATCATCGTCATCATCATCATCATAATCATCATCAGCAGCAGCAGCATCTTCACCATCATCATCATAGTCGTCATCGTCAGCATTACCTTCATCATCATTATCATGATCGTCATCATCATCACCATTCTGGTATTTTCCCTTGCCATACAGGTTTCACTCTTTTTTATAGCCACCTTCATTTTGCATGATCCTCTTACATTTATCATATCCTTCTTACGCATCCATCCATCACATCTTTGGCTCTCCATTTGGCCGATGTCCGCTTGGACTAGGTTGTTACACTCTATGACACATCATGTCTAGTTATAACACTGGAGTATTCCCTTTCTCATCAATAACTGTTAATCATAACATTTTCAAGGATATAAAACAGGGCTCTTAAGCACCTAATGGCTTTTTTCAACAAGGCACATGATTTATACTAAAACTTTTTCACGGGTGTGCTGAACAGGGGGGTGATGGGAGCATGCAGAATGAGATGTGTGGGAGGTGTCACACCTCCTCACTTTTCAGTAAGCTTGTTGGTAAACATACCTGCCATGAGTAACTGGAATTTTCAATTTACATCGGTACATCCTGAAAGAACTGTGCTTTAAAACTAGTTGGTTTTGATCGCTCAATGAATTACCTGAAATGCATCCCTCCTCTTACTCTAATAACTTTCGACACACCACTGATATTACATGCAATATTATTGAATACATCTTAATTTTTAATGCAAAAACAAAACAAAACATAAGATAAATTAACAGTAACATTGGTTAGTTTTTTTTCAATTGCCAGTTGGACTTTGGTTAATCAAATTACAAGCAATATCAGATAGAGCTTATAAATACTGGAGCCATAAGCTTCAAATTGAAAACTCGGAACCCAGAAAAGATTTCACATGTGCAAATGAAGGAACAAATAAATAGATAAATTGATCTGCAGAACTCTGCGATGAATGACCAAATGAAAGTTGCACTCAAGAGATATTTAATCAGAGCAAGATGTACTATGAGTGTTATCAAAATCAAAGAATGATTTAATTACACCAGTGTTATTGTTAAACCTTCAAAAGCCTGGAATAATTGAGATTTCCTCACAAATTACAAGCAGGCTCATACATTTGAAAATGTGGCTAACATTAGGTCTGTGATTTCACATGTTACATATGCAAAAATTCAAACATGGGGTATAATCTCGTGACCCAGAAAACGGGAGGAGAGTGACAAAATGTGCACCTATTACTCCCAAGGTACATGTGTAAAATGTGTGCAAACACATGCGTTAAATTGAGAGGCTTGATTTAGAACAATTCATACGATCTCAGTAGTAACCAAGATTTAAACTTCGAACCAAAAATGTCTGTGTCTCAATAAACCAATCTATACGTTCCTTGTTATACATCACAAACATTAAAGTGAAAACAAAATTTTTTTTAATATCTTCCATCTGCAATGTTGCTATGGCGTATTCTTAGGGTATGGCTCTCAATTACCATAAATCCATTACAAGTTCTTGGGTATGGTTCATAGTCATCTCTGTTAAGGACTTGACTTTGGATTTAATTTCAAAATGCTGACATTTTTCACTTCAGTGCTGCTGCCTATATTTATTGCTTGTCTTTGAAAATCTCTTTATTTTTAAATTAAATTTCTTTATTAATACATATTTAATTTTTGGTAATAGTTCTCAGGTAATGTCCATGTTGACTGCTCTTCTTTATGATGTTTTATGTTTGTGATGCTTAATGATGTATGTCTTATGTTTATAAACATATATGTGCCACAGAGTTGCATTTCAGTGGAAAGCTTAATCAGTCTATCTTTTGTCCTGCTCCTTTCCCATAAGCCAAATCTGCAGCTTATTCCTTGCCACTGGTGGACTTGTAAGTTGTGCATATTGCATTCTAATCACCAATAATAATGAACACAACTTCAGTACCTACTTCATGACTTCTTACAATTCTGCAAAAAAAATTTGTGTCCTTTTATAGTACAAATTTAGTACTTCTTATTACTTTAAGAGTTAAGATACCACAGAGTATTCATAAGATCAGAGACGTCATGGGCCTCCTGCTTTAGGGGGGGGGGTTGGCCAGGAAAAAAAATTAGGCAAACCTTTTGGGCTCATGTTTGATTAAAGAAGTAATTGGAAGAAGCATATGCTATTGAAGGTGTAGGAGGGTGGAGCAAAAAAGATGATTTAAATTGAAACAGTGTTTAATACACATAGGTCATTCTCACACAGAAGTCAATCCATTGCATACAGTGTGTCCAATGAAATGAATTGAAAGTTCTTCTCATTACTGATGCTTAACTCTAAGATTGTTGTACTGCACTACTCAAACTTACATTTCTCTTTTTTAAACTTGTCTTTCGCATTTTTACAATTCTTCATGCTAAAGCATCTTGTACCCTTGGGACTGAAATTAGCCACTCACCTTGACAGCATACCAGGGCAACTACACCCAGTATATTGCAATATATAAGTGCATTATTTCAGAGGTTTTGTAAGTCTTGATTTTTCATGGGTAAATCTGCCGAATCTTCAATGCTTTAAAACGTTTTTAAAACTATGGGTATTATATATCACTTTTTGTTAACATTTACCTTTACAAGGTAGACTTTAGGTGTGGAAAAGTTCTTGTAGGCATGGCATAGCTTTCGAGTCTAATAAGATTTGGGAAGCCAAGATCCAAGTTTTAATCGCGCTACCCATTGAATAAAGTAATGTGGCTCTGCCATCTTACATGGATCTCAAGAAAAGAAACCTATTTAGAAGAGAATCTAGCGAGAAATATGAAAAACGAAAGAGTGTTTCCGAAACCTTTAAAGGGTCATAAGAATAAGGGATACTTAAAATTGATAAGCTGGTTATGGTCATTCTAGAAGAAGTGGCACCTCATATATACATATCCGACGACAGTTTCTTTGTTGTGTTACCTAATCTACAATTTTATGATATTTAGGCGTAGTTGTTTATCTTGTACTGTAGATATGAAAAGCATAAGAGCAAGTGACGCCATGAAGTAAAAAGTCAAATAGAATTGCTTCAAAAAGACTAAAGGGACGACTTTGCTGGAAATTTTTCGATAAATCCGGCAAACCTTCCAACAGGGGCCTATGACCCTCTCTGCAGACACCCTTTGCCACACGCGCGACACCTCTGCGTGCTATTTGAGAAATAGTTTGAAACAGTTTACAACCAGATTGTACCAAATCTTATGTCAATCCATACAAAAATGCACTAAAAAACTCTCGATTAAGCTACGTTATCTCCAATGTGGCACTTTGTTGCCTTAAAAAAATACTACGAATACGACTGATTTGATCTTCGACCTTGTTTGTGACCTTTCTAAACGAGTACACTGATTTTCATACTATTCTTAGCCGTTCGGTGATTCCAAATAAATTTCAAGGTTACCATAACTCCTGAATATGATTAAAAGACAATTAAAGTGACGTACCTTATAAGATTTCATGGTGTTTTATCCAACATCGATGTCAAAACAATTGGAAGTCTGCCATAAAGTTGCAGCAAACATGCTGACAAAATTATAACCTCGTTTTCATAATGATGGCCAAACAGGAAGTGATAGGCCCTGAAGGTGGGGTGCAGGGACATTTTAGTGAAAAGCTGCTTGCAGCTTTTTGACAACGGCCATCTTTCTTCCTATGTCCGCTAATACGTGGTAGTACTACGCTTGCATACTCGTAATGAATGCAAATGCAAAGTTTTGACCATTGCCAGTTGTCCTAAGAATAGAAAATTATCTAGATTATAAAAGAGGGACCAGGCCATCGATTGAGAACTGGCAGGAGGTGGGACAAAAATATTTGCGACAGGCTTTCCGTTGTCTGGCTTAGCTCAGTAAATTTGCTCACTTTGAAATGTCACTTCCACTTTTAAATTCAACGTAACATCACATGACATAAGCCATTTTCTTTCGGGCGCATAAAATTGTCGTCTTTTGTTTTCGACTTTTTTTGAATTCGATTTCAATGAAATATTCAATTTAGCATTTCTAGAGTCCTCCGTGTGAGAGTACCAGATGGCTTCTGAAATGGAGAATGCACGTTAAAACATGCTGAATACACGGGCTCGCGGTAATTGGAAAAGTTTAAAAAGAGCTCCGTAGCAGGGGACAGGTTATCAGTGATCACATTAATTTGAAATGGGTAGATTACCAGTGGACGCAAAAGTTCACGCATTTCTTCTCTTTCCTCTTTCTTTCCCTTCTCCTTCTGTTTTGTCTTATTTTCTTCCCTTTATTTTCTCCTCTTTCCTTCCTCCTTTCCCCTTCCTTTGTCCTCCTCCTTACTTTCACCTTCCCATTCATCCACTTTCCCTAGAACAACACTTCCATCAAGATTAAACTCGTTTAAATAGAAGATGGGATTTCTTTCATGTAATTGATGTAATTGTTCAATATGTTTGGTTTCTGTTGTGTACCTCTAGAACCTTCTAGAAACCTTTCCTGTGCTGCTGGAATGATGCTGATGCTGTATCTACATGAAGCTTCCAGAAAGTTTCATTTTCTTCTACTTTTTCTATAACCTTCTGGAAATTTTAATTGTGTTCATTAACATTAAATACTGTTCTGGAAATTTCTACTTGCTTCTACGTGAACTTCTCAAACCTATATAAGCAATTGTTTTCCAGGAATTTTTTTCTTTGAATTAAAATGAAAATGATTAAACTTTGATGGATTATATCACAAGCTGACTCAAGAGATTTCTTATTAGAGCATATACTACTAGATTTTGTATACGACAGTCTAGATGTGTAGTATGTTGAAGTTCTCGATCTGTCAAGAATATACTCTGTTTGCTGTTTGCGAACCTTATTAACACTGCTGCCTGCGATTTGTCGATTACAGTATTAAAATTACGACACTTTCCTTACAAACCACATAGCCTTGTAGTGACTCCATTCCTTGTTGACGTTGGTTGTGAACTTATGACATTACAATAATACCAGTTTCATGTATTGTGTTTCAGATTCTTCACCACGAATCTTGATCCAGTCTACGCATGTACCTCCGGTTCTGTCCATTTACATTCAAGTCTTCCTCTGTGATTGTACTGTTACATCACCCCTCAAACCTCCCTACTGTGGAGAGTCTGAACTATCTGAATTATCATACAAAATTCTTTCCTCTCCAACTTTACGGAAAATACGACAACGTCTTGTTAAACTGTTTAAAGTCTGCTTTCCTTGAAACATTCGAACCTTCCAAAGTTAAACCTGTTGAACCTTGGACCGATTCCCTCCTTAGCACAATGGCTTTTACCATAAAATCTTTGTAGAGTAAAGTCGATAAGCACCCTATAGCCTTGGATATATACAGTGGTCAAGGGTAAGCACGATGAAAAATAAGACGGCCCTGCACACCTTACTTTTGATAATAACAATCCACGTGAAGTGATGCAATCATCAAATCAAGACCTCTTTAAATTCACATCTGAGAAACAACGTCCCGTCAGCTTTGTAGTCAGAGCATCTGCCTGCAGAGAAGAAGGTTGCAGGTTCAGCCCCTGCCCTGGACGTACAATTATTTCTCAGATAAACAACAATTTCAATTTACATTACAAGACAACCATTAAGGGCATAAGTCAAAGCTCACTAAACCAGTCACTCCGGCAAATTGGATTGCAAAATTTTGCAAATATACTTTGAAAGAGTTGAACACCAAATATCTACCACAGAACCTGACATACCCTGCACGGCATGAAATTAACAGCAACAACATGAGCTTAAGTGCGTTAAAATAAAGAAAGACAAACACGTATACGACATACACTGCAAGGCGAACACTTAAACAACAAACGCTGCTAGGCGATCACTTAAGCAACATACGCTGCAAGGTGAATACTTAAACAACATACGCTGTATAGTGAACACTTAAACAATATACGCTGACATACCCTGATATACCCTGCACGGCATGAAATTAACAGCAACAACATACGCTGCAAGGTGAACACTTAAATAAAAAAGTTGCAAGACGAATACTTAAACAACTTTCGCTGCAAGGTGAACACGTAAACAGCATACGCTGCAAAGTGAACAATTAAACAACATACGCTGCGAGGCGATCGCTTAAATGACATATGCATCAAGGCGGGCACGTAAGTAACATTTGCTGCAAGGTGTCACATCACTTAAACAACATTTTCACACAAGGTGTGACAGTGTATAAATAACATTCATATGTGACATCAAACTGCCAGGATGCAGAGGAATGTGTGAAAAGGCATCAACAGAATGAGAAGGAATTGTCGTTTCTCTTGCATCCCGTGGTTATAATTTTCCATCGCCAATAACATGTCGAATAATACAGATCTCAACTACATTTTGATGGACTGCAAATAGTCGACAACAACAAGGAAAGCTAGAGACACTGTTTGTTGGACAAGAAAGTACACGTCAAAGCAAGTAAGAATCCACTACCATAACAGGATGTAATTATTGAATTATTTCAAGGAAATTTATTAGGGTCCAAGAGGTTGTCAGAACAGAGGAGGCCGACAAAACGAGGTAAGGAACAGATCGTGGATACAACAAAACAAATAAGCGTAAAGAGAGAAAAAGGAGAACAAAAAAATAGAAATTTAGGACACAAAATTCAAATAATGTAAGATATAGCATGTAGAAGAAGAACGGGTAGCAAAGAGGAAGAATTACACTAAGTAGAAAGGAGGGGATGGAGGGAAAAATCAGGAACAGTAAAAGTTAGCAAAGATAAGGTAGCAACAGTAGTGGTAGTCATAGTCGTCGTCGTCGTAGTGGTAGTAGTAGTAGTACGTATAGTGACTGTGGTAGTAGTGGTAGTAGTAGAAGTAGTAGTATTAGTGGTAGTGTTATTGGTGGTAATAGTGGTATTAGTGGTAGCAGTAGTAGTGTTTATAGAAGATAAACAGTTATAAAAGAGACGCATGGAAGCATTTGTTACTAGGGTAGGGATCATACAGTTTTCTAAACAGGGAAGGAACAATAACCCAATTTGGTTTTGCTTATTTATAAAATATGAATAAAAGTTCTTGGGTAGATTTAGAATGGGCTATGGTTATCTAGTAAAATAATCAGACTGGTTTGCTTACCAGAATACCTGAAGATAGAGATATCTGAATTACTTGGTTCTCCAAGTCACCAAAGCGCATGCTTTGACGTTACTTTCATGTTCCAAATGGTACCTTAATACACTCAACCACATTTCATGTAATTAATCTTTATTGGAGCAATAGTCCAATTAATTTGTTAGTCCAACCTCCATGGCTAACGTGAAACCAGTTATAAAGTACACTTATATCTTAGCTGCACCCAAGGAACCTCATAGCTGAAACAGACTTCTAGGTAATGGTTCAAGATAAACACGCTGACCAGAAGCGTTATGGGGAAAAAAAGATATAAGCCTGTTGTGTCGAAACTCATAATGTAAGTAACTTATGACAAGACAGGGAACTTGAAATTTTTTATTCAGAACAAGAATACAGCTAATCGATACTGCGTTGCTTTGAGCTTTCTATCAGGGAAAACATGCATCGTTTCTATAGAGATTGTTGCCTAGAAACAGACGATAATTCTGCTTAACCACCTTAGATTACAGGAACACTAGGTTAATTTGCTTGCAAATATTAATAGGAAAGCCAAGCTGTATAGAAAACGGGGTTTGTTATACATGACAATTACAACCATCAGCTTTTTATCCTTTTCTTAAGCCTTTTTGATCGCTTGAAGAGGGGGCATGCGATTAATTTTCCCAACGGGGTACATGACATCCTTGCGCATCTGTCAATGACTGAACAAATGTACTAACTGCTTTGCCAAGTTCTATAACAATTTACGATTGACCTCAAGGAGGTCGGCAAAATTTCAACAATTCTATATCTTGTCAATATTTGCATTACCTACGGGGAAATAACACGTCATTTTCCGACATAGAATGACAGCAAATGAGCGAAATATCTCTTGTATTAACTCTGAATACAAGATGGTAGATACAGATATCTATTTTACAAAACGTAAAAAGACGGATCTTAGTTTCATCTAAATATACATAGTGTGTCAACATAGTGTGATATTATATCCAAGAAATTTTAACAAAACCGCGGGATCAAGACGTAAAAGAATACCCGATAGTGATAATCAGTCAAACATAAGTACATGAAATTTGAAAACCGTTGTTAGAGTTTAGAGAAATCTTTTTAATAATAAGAAGTACTGCGATGTATGAAAGTCGACATTGTAACTTCACCATGGTAAAGGCACGCCATTGTAGTTACAAAACTGCCCGTCATTCTCCTCCGAAAACTCACTGATCACCTTGAGCATGCTAATAGCACTATCTTCCGCTGTGATTTTTGCATTGAGCCCACCAATATCCGTCAGCACATGTCCTGGATGAAGTGACGTCACAAGTATTCTGTCTTTCTTAAATTCGTTACTTAGATTCTTTGTTAACATATTCAAGCCGCACTAGAGGGATAAAGAGAAGAACAAGATTTCATGATCCTGTGAAGCTAGAATTGTTGTAAGATTTCATGATCCTGTGAAGCTAGAATTGTTGTAAGTTTTCATGATCCTGTGAAGCTAGAATTGTTGTAAGATTTCATGACAGATTGTATTATATTGCACTGAGTTGTATTGCACCGTCTGCGTATGCGGGCAAGTAATATTTGTAGTCATATCTATGTGTGTGTTTGTGTGTGTCCCTTCGTCAATTCGGGCTGCACTTTTTGAATAGCTTACTTCATTTTTATCATGCAGGTACACCTTTGTAATATCTAGGTCAGGTTTGAGTATCAAGGTCATTAGCGGCGTGGTCAGTGGGAACAAAGTGGGGGGACGAGATTATGAGTGGGTCTGGAGTTCTCACGCCCCACTGAAACATTTGAGTCAGATCCCTTTGCTTCAGCTAAGAATGTATCTCGTGATTCAACGCTTGCCAATAGTGATAATGAACTTTGATTATTTTGTCACGATTACTCTATAAAACAAAGTGTGGAAGGAATCCTGCATTTTAGAGTATTGCAATGGATGGGTTGAGATTCATTGTGTTCATGAAAATTAAGACCACGACGAATAACATTTCAATGCTGCAAGAAAGGACCGGTCCTTTGTTGGGTATTCCATGTTTTATATAAACAAATATACTTCACAAATCAATCCATTAAGATATTACATGGCTTCTGCTAGTTATTCCATGCTTTTATATAAACAAATACACTTGACAAATCAATCCATTAAGATATTATATGGATTCTCCTAGAACGATTCGAGACGATCTTTTCTCATCTTCAGGTCATGAAAAAGAAATTCGGTTACTTAAATATTGGAGAAAATTTACTGGAGCATTAACAATGCTATTTTGTGGGAATAAAAGGCTTCTATACTAAGACAAACATGCAAGGACAATGGAATATTGAACATACCATGTACAATCAAAACAAAAACCTAAACATGCAAAACAACAAAAAGTCAGTGACATTAAAATAGGTAGAGGGGTATGGAAGAATTTTGTTGATTGAGTTTGGGACGATCCTTAAGAATGAGAAGACTTTCGTGTATTAATAAGTCGAGCTCATTGGTGGCTTTGTCAAGAATACAGAAATCTTGAAGGGATGCGACATGCCTAGTTTCATTAATATGGTCCCTGATAGATCAAGCAGTACCCTTAATGGTATCTCCTTTTTTATTAATCCCTAAATGTTCCGTACAACGAGCAATAAAATGGCGTGAAGTTTTGCAATAACAAGTAACCTGACAGCTACTAAACGTAAACTTATATACTATGGAGGAACATATATGTACAGGGATACGATCTTTAAAGGAGAAAAAGTTTTCAGTGCGTTTAGCTGACTGAAAAATGACGCGAAAGTCAATGTGGGGGTACACTTTACCCAAAAATTTCAAAGTTGCTTTTTGATACGAATGCTTTATGGGCCTAAATAAGGTAAACAGAGGACTAATGGGACTTTAGGCACAGTGGCAGGCTTTCCTTTCGATACATATTGCTTGTCCAAAAATATTCTGATAAGTCTATCAGGCAGATGTATTGGAATACGTAACATCTTAATGGATTGATTTTGTGATGTATTCGTTTATATAAAACATGGAATAGCCAACCAAGTACTGATCCTTTCTTGCAGTACTGAAATGTTGTTCGTCGTGGACTTAATTTTCAAGTTCTTATTATGACTGCGTTTTCCACCTGATGTCTCATTGTGTTCAATTTGTAATTCATCGTATTGCATTGTATGTATATTTGTTTTGTTTTGTATTATTTTGTGTTTTAATCGTTTGTATTGAGTTGCATTTTGTTCTTTTGTAATTTAATGTACGTCTTATTTCGTAAGGTTGTACTTTGTTTATTTTTATTGCATTTCACTCATTTTCTGTCTGTTGGTATCCATTCAATTATGTACTATTTTGTTTAATTGTCTTGCTTTTCATGTATGTTTTAAATAATACCATAGCATTGCTGTATTGCAATTCCTTAAAATTGCAATTTAGTAAGATGTAAACCAAACAATATTAATATGACCATTGGCATTAAATAGAATAGCATAATAATTTATGATAAGTTACTAAATATCGTCATCTGTGACATATGGTGCAAAAGCATGGCCATCAACAATGAAGATGAAAAGATTGTCGACTATGCAAAGAAACATGGAAAGGTCAATGTAAGGAATAATTAGAAGGCATAAAAGAAGAAATGAAAGAATAAGAAAGGAAGCAAAGAGACAAGACATGTCAAGGGATTAGAATATATGAAATTGGATTGAGCTGGTTATGAAGCAAGAATGAAGATTGATAGATGAGCATAAAGAGGCACAACTTGGACATCAGAAGATTAGAAGGATTTAAGTGAACCTAAAGAAGATGGAAGGACAAAGTAACAGAAAAAATTGGAAGTAAGTGGATGATGCAAAGGGTAGAAGATGGTGGCGGAATGTGACGGGGGCATCGGCCTGCAATGGTTTGAAAGACTTAAAATACTGTTGTCATTGCTGTTGCTGGTGCTGCTGATAACCTTGATGATGGTTATGATGGTGATGATGATGAACTAAATAATTTTCCTCTTGGAATAAACAAAAGTTATCTATTTAACATACCTTTGAAATTCGATAGCTATAGAATCGCCCACCGATATTGTCTGCAATGGATCCAACTAGACTGCTTATATTAATGATGGCTGCCTTTTTTGAGCCCAGTGCCTCATCTGATTCTGAGTCTGCTGCTCGTTTCAGAAGAGGTAGAAGATGCTGAAGTTTAAAAATAAGGAAAATATTATATTATCAGTAACTGTTAGCTGAATGAGCAATACTTTTTCAAAACGAAAGTTTGTTTGTATGAAGTCATAATTGATTGCATGTTGTTCTAAGACTTGGAATCTATTTAAATAGTTGCAGTATTAGAATTTTTAAGGGGCAAGCAATGAAGCAACCATATGCCTAATGACAATTTGTTTCGAAAAATTTGTCAATTCTTATTGCGGCAAGTTTAAGGAAGAGGGGATGACATAATTTAGCCAAGTTCGTCAAAATTACATTTTTGGGAACTACCGGAGATCAGAAGACCTCCTTAGCATAATTTCAGATAAACTGGGATTAACCGGGATCTGTGTACCAAGATGGTGGCAGTGGATTAGAAAACACAGAAGAAATTTCAAGGTTGCTACGTGGGTTCTACACTGCAAAAATAAAGTGGCTTTACGGAGGGGATAGAGAAAGAGAGAAAGCAAGGGAGTAACATAGTCATAAAGGAAGAGACAAAGTAAAAGAATAGAGGAAAAGAAGCAAAGGGGAGACAGAGTGAAAAAAAAGACAAAGTATGAGAAAAAGGCAAAGAAAGGGAGGGAAGGACAAAGTAAACAAGATAAAGACAATGTAAACAAAGGAAAAACAAAGTGTGGGATTAAGAGGCAAAGGAAGGAAGAGAAATATAGTAAGCAAGGTGAAAGAAAAGTATAGGAAGGAGAGATAAAACATTGAAGTTAGACAAAATAAGAAAAGGAAAGACAAAGTATGAAAAAAGCAAAGAACGGTAAGGAAGGACAAAGTAAGCTAGGTAAAGACTAAGTAAGGGAGGAAAAGATAAAGAGATAAAGAGACAAAGTAAGGGAGGAAGAGATAGATAAAGATAATACGATATTCTTCAGTTTAAAAGACATGTTTCAACTGAACTTCAGTCATCTTCAGCTAGTTACAAATAATTCTACGAGTATTCAAATTTATAATCTACGTTATAGCAGAAAAACAATATAGGTAAACAATTATATCAAAGATCATACGCATAGATGATGAAATGGGAATATAATTTCACAATATTACCTTAACAAGAAGTGTAGGTCCAACTACGTTGATTTTAAAGGTATCCATCATGGTATTCATTGTAACTTCGTCCAGGGTTAGTTCACGTGTCAGCACTCCTGCATTGTTGATTAATAGATTCAATCCCTTGTCGGCAACTTTTGAATCAATAAACTCGTAAGCTGCCCGCATTGTCTCTTCATCTGTCATATCTAAGTTCAACAAGAGATATTTAGCAAGTATGACATGACGCAGAGCTAGGTATAAGATATATAGATATATATAGACACAAGTCCGGTTGGTTCACACTTGGTGCAGCTATTGTGGAAATGCTCCACGTTTGACAAATATATTAGGGCACATATGTCTGATGAGATCATACTAGTACTACATCTATCTGACACTGAAGAAGGCTATAGACTAAAAACCGAGGGAAATTATAAATTTCCCCTTACCCACCACTTGGTTTCTTCTCGTGATACCAAAGACTTTGAAAGCCTTTCACCAAATCTTTGTGATGGCACAGAGGTTACGTGTTGGCTTTTGAATCTGAAGGTTGCAAGTTGGTATCACGAGACGAAACCCAGCGGTGGGTAAGGGGAAATTCATTAATTTTCTTTTTATGTGTTTCGGCTTAAGCTTTCATCAGTGTCAGATATTTGTTATACCTCAACAGACACAGTGCTTTATATATATTCATCAAGAGTGG
>JANTCA010027503.1:0-15210 GCA_024741275.1 Chironex yamaguchii | reverse complement strand
CAAGGTGAAGTTTTCTCATTTTGTTCGAGTTTATTTTGTTCGGTTCGGCCGATTTTGCGATCCGGAGTTCGGTTCGGTGTTCGGTTCGGCCTATTTTAAAATCTAGAATTCGATTCGGTATTCGGTTCGATCACTTTTAGAAATCGCTGTTCGGGTCGGTCGATCACTAGATAGAATGCCAAAGCGTGACTGAGCAAATGAGAAACTGAGATAACTTCAGACCACCAGATGCCCAGGATGGCTAATAAGATATAATTTAAAGATGCTGGATCATAAGAGAACAATTTAAACATGTCGTTCATTAAAACTAAAATTTGTAAGTTAAGAGAGGGCCAGATTCAGACAACAGAGACTGACTGACTGACTGACTGTCTGAATGACAGACTGACTGACTGACTTACTGACTGACTGACTGAGTGACTCACTCACTCACTCACTCACTTACTTACTGACTCACCCACTCACTCACTTACTTACTTACTTACTTAATTACTTACTTACTTACTTACTTACTTGTGGATAGCCTTTTCAGTCAAATTCGTTTAAGGGAGGGCAGAAAATATAAGATCTAGGGTGGCAGCAATATTCAAAGCAGTTAATACATCGCTACGTTAAGCATGGCTGAAAATAAGTGAGTGCGTTCAGCTTTTTCAGCTGACCCAGAAGACATCAAAATATCAGCTGTATAGTAAAATATGAAATGTATCCTTACCGCGTTAAACGTTTGAACACCTACGAAACATGAAAATGAAATATCGTAATCAAGGAGAACGCATACGTGTTACTTTAAATAAGCTCGTTGCTTGTATGGTGACCATTTTAACAGTTCTACATGAAGAATCCAATAAATATGAAACCGTCAGAAGAGTAAGAATACAGAAAAATGTCCGAAATTAAGAATGAGATAAAATTAAAACCAACATATAAGCATACGATACAACAGCATGCCATAACATTAAATAGAAAAGTACAATCTCGCATTTATCCACGATGCGTTTTATGCCATCTTTTACCTATGACGTTGTACGTGCTTTTGTAATGTTTTCAGTAGCTTTGCTTTCATTTTATTCTCAGCTGCACTTCCATTTAAATACACAAATGACACTAAACCTTATATTCCTCCACAAGTAATATTCTAAACAACCCTTTAACGAAACACACCATTCGAAAACTTAATAACACATATTTCTTGACATTTACAGAAACTCAGTGAGAATGAAAAATGGCGCACCTGGTTTCCACGTATGTGCTGTTCCGAGTCCTTCCATGTCATATAGAAGTATGGCTTGCGTAATTTCCCTTCCAAGCTAAATGAGATACAGTTTCTGACTTTAAAACGCTACGTAAATATGATTCACGTATAGGTATTTTACGAGAGTACATTAAGTAGTACATAGCAGAAATGGTCATGATGATAGAAAAACATCCTTCCTAGCTTCAGGTAAGATGCTGCCATCTTCTAATCAGGTTTCTACTGCCGACAATACGACAGCAACATTATTCTAGGTAACAAGCATCGTGCTCCTCTGACCCCTCTTCTGAGACTGTCACTAGAGCATTTGTACCAGAATGGATTCTCATGAGGCAAATTCAATTGTGAATTGTTTTCCGTGTTTCTAGTCTTTGCTACACCAGGCTTCGTTACCACGCTTAGTGTTTCATTACATGCACCATGAAAATTTTATACATACAAACAGAGTACAAAGTAAAAAAAATAATCATACGTTCATAGACTGTTCTCTACATATCTCCAGGATAACCTCAGCAACATACAACCTTGACTTAATGACTTCATCACGTCGTACAGAGTGTAGTATACCTTAAGAAAGCATACCATAATCAATGTATCAAAATTAATAACACTGAAAAAAGTACCATATGCAAGAGCACGCAATTGAACGACGATAATTTGCAACAATGACACAATAATACTTTATGACTAGTCAGCCATTAAAATAAAAAATGAAGTGACTAACTCTTCACCTAGTAGTTACCAATCAAAATTTTTGAGAAGCAACAACACTTGAACTTGTGGTGAGACACCCAGTTAAAAAACCCCAAAACCCCAACCATTTTTGAACCCAAAACCTTTACATCCGTTCAGTAAATCACATGTACAAAATACAGTATAAGAATGGCCATTCCGTTTTCTAAAAATATGCGTTTCCCTAGCAAGAAATTCTGTCAATATAACACCACCAATAATGTGCTACAGACCTTTGAAATCTAATCTCCCCAGTGCTTCATAGCATACAGGGCATCCCTCACGATCAAATCCAAAAACTCCACTTGGGTAGTAGTTTGATAAAACCTACAATTGGGAAAACAAACAGACTCATAAGTATCCATTAGAAAGAGGTTTGTTTAGGACTTTTAAAAACAGTTCTGGCTGGTTTCCATGCCCAGAGTTCTGTCCAAATTATTGTCTCACTGACTACCATGCTAGCTCAGCATTTTTTCTTAGTTCTGCGTGAAGTCTGGGACTGAAAATGAATATCCAGAACACCATTACCAGGTCAAAACCAAGACCAAGAAGAACATACTTGAAGCAACAAAGACTGACCTGATATCAAGACAGCTCTACCCTCTACCGGCATGTGTAATTCCTGTGCAGAGTGTGCAAAATTCCAGCATACAGCACCTAGAGAACCAATGCAATCTATATCCATACCATCACTATCATGGCAAATCATCAGTCAGAACTGGTTCGATTATGTACACAGAGGCTATCTAATCACCATCTGTTACTTCTCTAACTGGACAGAAGTGGATCTCCTTGCCGACAACCATTCCAGCACAGTGATTGCTAGCACTTAAGTCCATTTCTCTCACCATGGGATTCCTGAAAGCTGCCGCACTGATAATAGGCCCCAGTTTACCAGCAACAAAAACAGGAGATTTGTTGCCTCATACAGATTCCAGCACACCTATTTGTCACCACAAGAAAATAGTCACACCAAAGCTGTCATGAAAGTTGCCAAAAGCAGGTTGAAGAAATCAAGTGACTTATACACTGCACTCTTCAAATACAGAAATACAACTCAAAAATGGCAGATGCTAACAGTATAACAACCTTTACCATATGCTGGTTCAAATTACCAAACAAAAGTATTATGCAATGAGAAGCTCATGCTTGATTATCCCATTCACACACAAAACAGCAATACTTTAAGCTGCATTGCTTGAGCCAAAGAAAGACACCAATGACTTCCAGGTGACCATAAATCTCCCACTTGTCATAGTTTATACATTTCAACTTTTGCTTCAAGTTGTTATATGTTTCTATCACATGCACTTCGTGATTAAATGGAATGGATGGTAAAATATTGGCAACATGCAAAACCGCTTTAAGACTCAAAATGAACTATCAAATAAGTTTCCACTCTTTGGGATTATTTGTAATATTGAAGGCTTTCATCAAACCATAAACATAGTTATAGGCTACCAAGTCACCTTCCTTGATGAAGAATAATGTATAATCGTTTTGACAATGGCAACAGTCAGTCACTTTAAGATCACCTTTAAGAAGATTGCATGTTGTTAGTTCCAAATCTCTGACAAGGTAATTCAGTTCACTTTAAGTAAATATGTGTGGCTAAGATGTCAGTTAAGAAACAACATATGGGTCTTGTGAAGTAGAACGTCTGCATGTTACACTATTATTATGAATGATTCATCACGGTCATTGTCTTCAGACTCAAAGGAGATTGAGTCTGGGTTTTCTGGTGGCTCAGGAATGGGAAGTCCATCACCATGGGGGCAGGCCAATTAGCTGAAGGTACATCAGGATACCGTAAAGTCTGCTTTTTCTTTTTGCAGAAACTTTCCCTACTGGACGGATCATGCAAAAGTAGCAATCATTTCCATGATCTGTTTGCTCTCTCTAAACCAACGGTACTACAAATGATATAGATCTCGTTTTTCCATTCATCCACTTCCAAAGATTTAAAACAAAGTTTCCACAGTATACATGTAGTGCCTAACCACTAACTTAATACACATTTTGCATCCAAGGTAAAGATGATAAGCTTTTCTAGTTGAAGACTGCTTCTGTGATCCAAAAGTCACTTTGCCACACATGTAACAAAGGTTATCTGCACTATTCACACGAGCCTTCTCTCTACAAATTTAATTGAATCTGTTGAACTAACATGCAATTAACAAATGATCATAAGTTGTAATTAATCTTGAACTTAATGGTGAAAGTATTTAGCTGTATCAGAGAAGACAAAAATGTTTCCAGGCTTGATATCATCTTCTAGTAGTCCTACCTCACAACACAGAGTGTCAATTTCGCAGTAAAAGTTAATTACTTGAAAGGTTTACTTGAAAGATTACAGAATTGTTTACCAATAGCAGGCAACATGCTGGCTTCCTCTACAAGAATATAATGGTGATCAAACTAAAATTGACAATGCACCTGCGAAAGCAGTTACAAATAACCCCCTGGTTTTTGACATCTTGCAGCTGAGTCCTAGCAGAAGACTTTGGATCAAGCCAGGTTTACACACGTTATGAATAATTAATGAAGATCTGTTTGAGACAAGCTGTCTTTTCCTTGGGCAATCCCATATGTGGTCAACAACTTATTGTAGCCATACATGGTGTACCAAAGGGGACATCAGCCAGGACTGACTACTTTCATTTCAGTAGAATTTTGGCTGTAGAACAATGTAATTTATAAAAAATTCAGCAACACAAGTTAGGTGTCTGCTATGTTCTCAAACCTGCAATATCAAAATAAGAAAAACAAAAGCATGAAAGTAATCAAAAAGTACCTCTGGCATTTGATATGACTCCAGAAGTGTGGAGATTTCATATTTTGTAGCGAGGTCCATCTAGGGGTCAATATATGTATAATATGATTAGAACCCTAATCTTTTCACTGATATAAAGAAAGTAAATAAGCAAAATACTGTGGTACATATTTATGACAGTGTGAAAACCAAGAGAACATTTAAAATTTGTACGAGACAAATAGATTACACATTTCACTGCCTCAGCTCTAAATGAATACTAAAAAATTGAATATACAAACTGTTAGCATACCCCTTCTGCAGACAAGCAAATTGTACACTATAAATATGCAATATTTTATGCAGCTAGCTTCAAATATGTGTGAATTATTCAATTAACATAGTTAGGCATGGCAACACATGTGTTGTATTCCTGTCTGGCTAAGGTCAAAATGCTAACTGATGTAATTAACGCCTTTGTAAAAATACCAATGCCTTTGTTAGTTCTGGCATCAATTGTAAGTGATTAGTGGCATAAGTATTTCTTAAAAATATTGGGAGTAAAGACAAAACGTGCTAGAGAACACTGAAGCAAAGATGTAAATTATCCACATGATATTCACAATACAAAAATTATCCAACTCAAAATAATCCATAATAGCAAGGATAATCTAAACTTCATTAACTTTAGAGTTATAAAATCAGGCATTACAATATCATAACATTTAACAGTATTCCTAATCCTTGACATCTCAAGAATGGACATGAAGAAATCTAAACTCGGTTGATGAAATCGCTTAATAGGTAAATTAGCAAATCACTTTCATTACCTTGAAATGTTACAATTAGTTGACAACTGAATTACTTGGGCATTGTAGTTGTCTATGTGCCTGAATTTGTCCTAGTCATTTTACAATTGTTTAGTCTCGACTGTGTCTTTGTCCTACACTCAAACAACATTTTGTGACCTTCCTGCTCTTCCACATTGACTTTAAACATGCCCTTGTATTCACCAAACTCCTTGGTCCATCAACTAATACATCCATTACTTTATAGTTTACTTACTGAGTTCAAATTGTTTTCCACAATGCAGACAGTAATCTTTGCAAAACTTAGTCTTGACATGGTTTCTCATTTTTGACTACATGGACGTATATAGGCCTGTATCACATTAATTGAAACCCATCGATCTCAGGAATGTCCCTTTAAATTCTTCAACTTTGTACAGGCATGTATACAGAGTGGGCCTGACAGGACTTTAGCCCCATGTAAATTTTCAATGATTTCTTTATTGTGTTTAATTAGGAAGTAGAAGAAGTTCTTAGTAATTTTTTACATTTAACACCAATATTGCACATTGCATTTAAAGAATTTTGTTCAAAAATCATGCAACCTATTCATCTACTCTAAAAAATTTAAATCTTCGCTTCAACATTACTTTGCACAACTATGGTGCTTGTCCCAATTACCCATGCACTAATTTGCATGGTTTTCAGACTGTCCGTCAGACTTGGTCCACACTTTATCATCATTCCTTTTCAAGACTACATTATTTGGCAGGAGCCCCACTCCAGTTTGAAAACCTCCAGGCGAACCAATCCACTTTAGTTTTCTTGATACAATTTTCTGGTGGGAGCCCCAAGGATATTTTAAAAATTTCAACAAATCAATCATTGATGCAGCTGAACGGGGCTTAGAAATAGTGGGAGCCCCATAAATTTTAAAATATTTTTATGAGGCAATTAACAGAGAACTCAAAACCTGTTTTGTGTTTTTTCTTGGGCTTGTCCTGTTACAACATATTAGTTTGGCATGACTGTCATGCTGTCTTTTTGATGCTGGAAAATTTAAGATGTTCATTAAGAGGAGAGAAGGGAGTAGGCAAATCTTCTGGCAAATCATGATCTCTGCCAGGAAGATAAGGTACTCAAAGCCAGTCCGTTTTGGGTCAAATGTCAGAGTATTTTGAAAGCTTGGGAAAAAATGCAAAGTAGAACAGTCAAACAATGTGGCCTAATTGTGACATGTTTCTTGATGTTCTCTCTTTTGATTTTATTTTTTCTCGTGACAGCCTGTAGGCTAGTAGCTGAATAGATCCTTGCAGATATGGATCTTTGAACACAAAAGAACATATGAAACTTATGTGTGCCATCTAACACACTGAATGCTTGTTTTGAGAAATCTGTAAAGACGCCCCCCAACAGACCTTCCTACCACCACCATCTTGCATGTGACTTTCTTTTTCTTTTCTTCCCTGTTTACAAAGCCCCATTCATTGTAGTACTACACGTGTTCCATCATTTATTCATAGCTGACTGCAGCAATCTACGCTCTATTATGTAAAATACAAGCATATTTGTTGACTTGAAATTTACTATCAATTCGGCGTCAGACTATAAAGAAATTGTGCTCAGGTGTATTCTGGGGAGCAAAAAGTTCAAATAAAAGAGTTTGTTTCTGCTTTATTTTCCATGTTTTCTAACCGGTACAACTGCAGATTGTTAATTTAAAGGTAGGTCTTTGATATCTCATGAACTGTTACTACAGAACAAGGATTTTTTCAAAATTTTATGTAAATCACACAATGTTATTAATATAAATTTGCATGAAAGGTTTTTCTTTGCTTTATATTTCTGAAAGTATACCCCATATTACTATAATTTAATAGTATTTATTTTTTATATGTAATAGTATCCATGTGTTTGAATATTTATATAAATAAATATATATTATATACATTTATATATATTATTCTATATATATTGTTTGTTAGTTTGTTGAGAAGTAACAATTACTTAAAGATATTGGGTTTCAGTCTGATTTTCTAGTTTGATTTTATGGACTATGCTACAAAATATTAGGCCTAACATAGTATCCTCCAATTTTCTGTGTCGTAGAACTAGTGGAGATAGAAATTGTCTGTACAATTCTTGCTCTATTGCCTTGGTTGGAAATGAGTCTTTGTCAGGTTGTCTCAGAGATCTTACAAGCTTGGAGCTTTATATAAATACTAAATACTATGCTGATAATCCATTCATCAATAGTCTTCATAAGAAAACAAGAAACATCAACAAAAACAATGCCTTTTTCACACTTTGTCAACGACAGCATTTGATTCTTGTCTGAAAGGAGATAAAATCTCTGCAATTTACAACGAAGCAGAAAGAACTTTTTCTCCATTTGAGTATTCTTCCTTCCTCTGTGTGTCAACCTTGTCTAGTATAGTTGAACAATCAAGTGAAGCATACTTTCCAATAGCTTGTGATGATGGTTGCAGTGAAGATAAGCTATCATTGAGTAAGCTGATTTTTAATGGTCGAATTCTACCAAGAAGACCCAAGCAGTTTGAAAAAGAAGAAAATGATATACATATCTTTCAGTGTGCTTAAGCTCCAATTGAATACTTGCATAAGAAAGTTATTCCTGAGAGAAAACATCATTTTGTTCCTCTTATGCCCGGGAGTCAAATAAGGGAGATTTTCACTTCTGTCAAGAAGAGAAAGCTGAGTAAAGTTGAAAAGCTACTTAAATTTTCCGAGCATAGTTTACAGCCAATTACCAGTGTTGATTTGTGCAAACCACTTTCTGACAATCAAGCTTCTTAATTAGTTAAGTTAATAATACCCTGGTTAGTTCGTTGTTTGATGATTGATGCCAACTTTTAGCCAACTTTATCCATGGCCATCAAAGCCTGGGCATTCCAAGGAACTGGGCATTCTGTACACGCCAGTGAATATGAAATAAACGTATAACCCCCTTTATGATGAGTAGGGATTTCTCCAAGACGTTTTGGTCCAATTAAATGATAAACAGTAGCTGCAAGGGTGTTTTCTGGTAATCTGAAGGGCGTGACCATGCAAAGCTTCCTGAGGACCACGCCCCCAGAGCTCCAATTTTCAGCCCCGTCTTCAAATGCCCTTGGATCCGCGCCTGTTATAAGTACTATGTATTTGTCCTTTCTCTTTCCCTGAAACACAAAAACCTGATGCAAAGTTTTTTCAGCAAGTTCGGTGGCCAAAGTGATGAGAGTTTTCAAGATTGTACTGTCCATGGTTCAATTCCTCATGTGAGCAATGGCATTAAAACTTACACACCGTATTTTCACCGTTTAATATGGACTAGAATTTGCCTCTTTATGTGATGAATATTGCAGTGTTACGTTTGCTCATTAAACAGCGACTAATGAAAATTATTTTTTGTAAAACACGATCTTGCATTTTAAAGCCCAAAGCAGCAAATTGTGTGGTTGGCAGCAGCCTAACTCTACACTAATTAATTCGATCACATACCTGTCTGTATTGTGAAGAAATAGGCATTTGGTGTATGCTCAAGATAAACACGAGTTCTTCCAAAAAAAAGTCTGATACGAAACAGTACGTCTTAGTTTAAACCGTCATAATTCACAATTCATTAGCAAATTTAACAACAAATTATTACCTTACAAAGTCGCTCCTCTGTAACTTCTCTGTTAACTTTGTACCTTTTAGCTAAAAAGTGGTAGGCGTGGATATTAGCCTCAGTTTGAAAACGCTGTCACTGAACCATTGGTTAACATATGCAAAGCATATTTACTTAATGCTGTTGTAGCCAGGGATTTATTTATGTCTGTGGTTGTAGCGCTTAAAAGTTTTTTATTGCCAACGTGGAATCCAATTAAAAGCAAAAATAAACAGTAGCTATACTACTGGAACCATTGATCGCAAAGGTGCCAACATGTGCTTGCTCTATTAACTTTTGAATCATCCGTATCCTCGGCAAAGGCAGTGGACATTATTCACGTAGTCATGAAGAGAAAGTAGGCCTAAACAATGTTGGGGTAGTGGGATCCGTCTAACTGGACTTTAAAAAGATAGGAGGATGTCCGTGCTGGTGTTGGCTCCATTAACCGCAGGCACTGGTAACAAGTCAACTGCTTGCAGAATAAGGTACGGTGGGATGTTTAAGGGCACTGAATCTTATCAACCATTCTATGATGACGTGACTGTTCTTACTTTGTTCATTGCAATGCCACAAATCCACATTCGGTTGACTTTGGTTCAAGGCTTTTGTATTTGTTGAATTGGGTCCCTCGTGTAACATTTTCCTTTTTGAAGCAATGCAATTCTCTCAATCCCCATTTAAATTGACATTACTTAATGATACCTTATGCTCGCCATTGCAGAGATTTACTTACATACAAGTGAAAATTCTGTAGGTATATTCAAGCCATAATCTTAAGATCTTATGGCATAAAATCTAAGGTCATAAAACATTTGTACTGGCCATTACATTACTGCCGCCATGCCATTTAGAAAAAATGATGTCTTTTTATACAGGACTGCAGCATTGCAGGGGGTGGGTGGGTGTAATGTTTTTAATTTGCCGACAGAGGGCGTGGTCATAGGGCATGGTAAGTGTCATGGTAAGTGCCATGTCTGGGAAGTGTGCTTATTTGTTGGTTCTCTTAACTCGATTTTTATGTCATGCTTTGCTTAGTTTTCATCAAAAAGATCTTTTATTAAAGCAAATTGTAAATGGTCTTTGAATTTCGACACAATTCATTTCTGTAAATATGAAGCTCTTCTTTTCAAAAGTACCATTTTTCACTTTGCAGAATTTCATATAACAGCCTTCCGTTGATAAAGCCTAGTGCTATAAGGTTGCCTACGGTTTCTTTCTGCCATTTTGTCATCCTCCATCGTCCCGGCATCACAGGCAATTATTTTCTAATGGAAACGTTTTCTTGCGGTGCTGCAGTCAGGTGTGTCAAGTACCACTAAACAACCGAGAGACTACCGTAAGGGCTGGGAAAAGTTGAACAAGTTCTGTAACAGCAGTCTAAAGGTACTTCAAACACATGCCTTAGGAACCGCAACAAAGCTTTTCCATTAGAAAATAATTGCTTGTGATGCCAGAACGATAGAAGATGGCAGAAAGCAACCACATGCCACCTTACTACACCTACGGCTATATGGAATCCATGCTTCATGGCCTTTCTCATTTATTAATGTTAGCTGTTACTAGAGTATTTGAGGATATATCTATGTCCTGCAATCTACTCGTAGAGAGCGCCGACTAATTACCAGCAGAAATTGTCAAAATTTACCAATTTGCCAAAAAAAAATGCAGGTTTAAGCTTTCATTTGATGCTTTTTTCATGGGGGTGTCACACCCCCTATGCCCCCCATCACGACGGCCCAGCACACACATTTGAAAAATGCCCCTGCAACCTGGGAAGGTTGTAACAGGTTTGGTGTTGACATAGAAGGGAGTGTTTAATATTGTTTACAGCAGATTAACAGACTTGAAGTGAACACCTATAGAAATGCACAGAATTGAAATTTTGCTCTTGCACACACAAGATTCAGTTGGAAATTCCCATACTCTGCAGACCTGCTGTTAGATGCAAATGTCATTTGTCAAAGTCTCTGAAGCATAATTGCACACCATTCTGTTTATCCAATATTATACCAGTCTAGCAAACTCCTATATATCTGGCGTTTATAAGGTTTATTGCACCATATGTGAGAACTATTGATTGTTGTCAAAATGATATGGTTTCTGTGAATTAGTGACACTCGTATCATTACAGGGATGAGATTGATGCTCCTAGGGTAATCATGTTATTACATTAGATAGTGATAATGGTACACATAGTGACAGTGGCAATATGGCTGAGAATGCATTTTGTAAATAACAACTTTATTAACTTTTTTGTGCGATTTAATTTTACCAACATCATCAAGAAGGTAAACCTATTTAAAAAATTCAGTGTTGTAGGAAGCATAACTATTTTAGGAAACACTGAAAAACCTAAATAACTTAATCTTAAGACAGTGATGATTATATTGTGATGGTTATTTCATGTATTAAACTATTTTTGACAGGGATTATTTATTGCAGGATGGATTGGATTGCATTATGGCATGTGTAACTGTGTTCCAAAAAACAGACCAAGTACATCTTTTTATTGAAGAGAACAATATCCAGTGCATTGTGGGAATTCATGCATTTCGGGCAGGGTCCTTACTTATAGGTAGGTATAACTGGAATGTAGATAAATGACAATTCTTTATGTGAACAATCTTTTTGTGGTACAAAACTTAAAAATAGCCTTGAGGATTTGTGACATTGTGCTCAAAACATACTTAAAAGCTTTTTTCATCTGACACGAATATGAATATGAATATGAATATGAGTATGAATCATCAGATGGGAAATTATAGATATATGGCAACCTTTTTATATGAAACATGTATTGAAACTAGCCAATCATTAACAAGAAATGAAAAAAAAACACAATTCATACATTCTTGATGTAGAGACCGGTTTCCACTTAAGCGAATTTTTAAGTGAATTGATCAGCAATTGGAATGCCTTTTGTTCTTTCTAGGCATGTGCGAATTTGCTAGGGAAATATGGAAGTTGAAAACATTCAACTAAGCAGTGAATTTGTCAGTGATTCGAATGTCTTTTGTTCTTTCTGGGAATGGGCAAATTTGCTAGCGAAATATGGAAGTTGAAAACAGTTCAACTAAGCAGTGAATTTGTCAGTGATTAGAATGTCTTTTGTTCTTTCTGGGAATGGGCAAATTTGCTAGCGAAATATGGAAGTTGAAAACAGTTCAAATAAGCAGTGAATTTGTCAGTGATTCGAATGTCTTTTGTTCTTTCTGGGAATGGGCAAATTTGCTAGCGAAATATGGAAGTTGAAAACAGTTCAACTAAGCAGTGAATTTGTCAGTGATTAGAATGTCTTTTGTTCTTTCTGGGAATGGGCAAATTTGCTTCTTTTCACTAATGAATTTGCTCAAGTGTTTGCTCAAGTGGAAACCAGCCTTAGCACTGTCATTGAAGAAACCAAAAACAGTAAGGCAAAAGGATTTGTATCACATACCTATCAAATAAAAGAACATAGACAAGAGGACACATTGTTGTTGGACAGAATCTAGCAGTGAATGGATTTCTTTGTGAGAATACCAAGAAAGCTCAATAAAACTGTAAATCCTTAATTTGTAAATATAAAATGTTAATTAATATATCTAGTAAAATTATATACATTCACTGTGTTCCTCTGATGCATATTGTACTCTTAATCATTGATGATTTCTCTTTCTGGTATGCCTCATGATAGCACTTATTTATTTTTACTTCCATTACCTGATAGGATTCTGGTCAGGGGTAAATGAAGTCTCCCACATTTTAATGTAGTGTAATATTGACTGCCAGTGTGTATGTTTGAAACATATGTACTAAAACAGACTTCCATCTATGTAGAATTTCTATTACTTACAGTCTGTCATGAACACATGTCAGCATGTTTTAAAGACATAATCTTTCTGATAGGAGCATATGAATTAATAAAGAAAACATTGACTTTATATCTGTGAACTAGAATGACATTTTTTCATATTTTAGAGTGCTCCTGTCCATTTATCATTGTATTTGGAGGAACAGATTTGAATGAATGTTGTAAAGTGGAATCAAAGATGTCAATAATGTCACTTGCAATTTCCTTGTGCAAGTAAGTTATGGTAGAAACAAGGCCAGGTGATTATGTTTTATGTATCTGCATTTTATTTGTAATGATTGAGATATTACGGGGACTGAACATGTAAGTATTGTGTATTCCATACATAAAGTTGGTGTATAAATTGTCCAGTGAGTGCTACCTCATTTGTTTGTAGCAGCTGTTGTATTAAGAACAGTCCTTGTCTTTTCTGCCCCAAATAGGCTTTGCAAACATGCATGCCTTGTTGATTGTCCATAACTGCTGATTAAGAATTCTAAGACAAACTAGAATTCCTGTTTTGTTGCTTGGGCTAGTAGATCAGGAGAATAAGCACAGTTACAGTGAATTTAAGCTCTCCAGTTGAAATATGCAGATTGGAACCAGGGATCACTAGGGTAATGTCTTTTAATCTTAAAGGTTAACAGTTCTTAAAGAGGGCTTATGTTAGTACCCTTATTCAAGTGTAGTACCACTAGCAGGATCTTACGGCAGTCAAATTAATATTTTTGCTCAAATGGATTGCCTGTAGTGACACATTTTAAGTTAAAAGCATAGTGGCAGATATTAATTCCATCTTGGCATAATTTTAGATAAGTCCCCATTTGTACCCTCTCTGAATCTTTCTAGTTCTGTAATCAATATTAACTGCATGATTTGATTAGTATGTTCATGTCTTTAAGTCATACCTTGTTGTCGTTAAAAGAAGGGTGTGAACAGGAGGTTTGCTATGTGGATTAGTTTTTCCAAACATTTGAGTGTGGTGATGAACCAAGGGCTCATTTCTTTGCTTGTATGAATACGTTTTGAAGACTGTGACAAGGTGATGGGTGTCTTTTTAGTCAAGTAAATAACAAGCATATAGCTACTTAAAGTTCAGAGTTGTCTGAACTTACAAAATCTTTACAAAAGAACACTTTTGGTACCATTTGCTGCTATGTTGAGTAGCCAGTCTGTAATGATTTGAAGTATTTGTATTTCTTGATAATATCTTTAATGCAACAAAGGTTGGTAGACCATAAACATGTTTTTAGTATCATACGAGGGAAAAAGAAATGGCCAACATGGTGACTGGTACATGTGGTGGGAGGTTATGTTTTTAGGACTGATAGAGAGGGTCATTAGCCAAAGAGTGGCATGGAAATGTGCTTGATACAGCTGTGAGGCATTTTATACTCAACCTCTGTTTCTTACATATTTGACCTTGAGCTGCTATGCTGCATGCAAGGACTTGTAACACTGAGGTTTTTAGTTAATGCGGCAGATATGTTCGATAGTTTGTCAATTATGTAAGAAAGTCACATAGTTGAACACGAGTTTTAAAAATTTGCATATGAATTGATTGTCAATTATTGATAGGTCTGCAGTTGCATTCAGTTGGCCAATGAAGGAAAAGGCATGTCAGCTTTGGGTAAGTGAATATTTTGTTTAGATTTTGATCATGAGAATTTTGGATTATAATGTGCTAGCAATGGGAGTTAGTTTTGTGATATGCAACAATACTTGTTGGGAAACTAAGTGTAGTGTCAAGTAATTTGCATACAAAGTTATGTAAAGATTATCACAGTTAAAGTAATTTGTTTGTTTATAAAGTACAATACTTGATATCATTTTAGTTCCTTCTCAGGTATTTTTACTATGTAGAGTATATTAAGGAGGACTTTCCCACAAGCTATTCTATTTTGATTGCGTTAAACGAAGTTGTGCACTTTGTGAGTTCCAAAATGATGTTTTACAGATTAATTTTTTGTTTTGTATTGCATTAGGAAACATGTTTTTACTTATTTCTTCATTTGTTCATTTTTGCTATTGTAAACAAAACCGAGTTGTTTCTTACTATCTAGTCCATTGAATATTTGTAGATGAAATGAACTTTTAAATATCAATATTCCAACTGAAGTACATTTGAACTGAACTTTTCTGTTTACAGCCAAATGTAGCGGAAAAAATCCTAGTACAGCATCAAGGTGAGTTAGATGTTATCAT